>JXSR01S036279.1:24492-40994 GCA_000969725.1 Ophiothrix spiculata | reverse complement strand
TTTTATTGATTTGAAACATGTTAACCACCCACATTATGGAGGAATGTTTCCAAGAAGACCCTCAAAACCATTTTCCATGGATTACATCAAACATGTGCCTTTAAAAAATGCTGGTTTTAATTCAATTTATTTATTTTTTATGCATAATTACATATTTTGGCGGCCATTTTTAATTTCATCATGGGCGCCATTTTGAATTTGAAACTAATTAAAGACATAACTAGGGGACAAATGTAATGTTTTTTAACCTTTATTGATATTTTCTGTTGAACATTTATGATATTCGACATGTATTTTTTGAAGCTGCTTTGATTAATTTAACCAAAATAACCCTTTAAACAGCCATTTAGGTGCCATTTTGGCGGCCATTTTGAATATGAAACATGCATATGCACTATTTTTGAGTTAAATGCAATTCATACAGTGCCTGCTGCCATTTTCACTTAAAAACTTTGAACAAAATCTGTAAAAACAAGTAACTCCATGCAAGTAATTGCATTGAAAAAGTACCAAAATATGGAATTTTTGGCTAAAAAGGTCAATGACCTTTAAAGGTCACCAGAGGTCAAATTATTTTTGGGTCTGGTTCTAAAAATGAACCTTTGGGTATGTACTAGGTGTATGCAAAGTGTCATGCTTTTATCATAAAGTGCACAATAGGTCCTGCATGGGGGTCTTAACAGGTGTACTATAAGCATTATCATTGGAAAAACGTACAACGCTATTCAAACATGCAATATTCCAAACCCAGTAAAGCTGTTCGCGCCGGATGTGTGCGTATACCTGCATCGCGCCGTGATTTTGAACGCTTGGCTCCACTGCGTTTAACGCTGAACGCACTGTCATCTATTTAGAGAATAAAAGATAATATTTATTGTTTTGCCTGCTATATCTATCGTCGCATAATGGATGGGCGTACATTATTTTGAGTAATGGGTGCCCCGGTGCCAGATGTGTGCGTATACCTGGCGCCGTAATTTTGAACGCGCGGCTTCCTTATTAGGAAGTAAAATCGCACTCAGTGACTAAGAATGTCTCATAATGGATAGCCAATATTCCGTATTAGGAAGTAAAATTACACTCAGTGACTAAGAATAGTGAACCAAGGTTGGTTGAAATCAAATTCACCGCTTTGAGTTGAAACGATTGTAGGAAAAAGAAAGAAATGGCAAGAACAAAATAAGTTACATGGTACCTACCAAACTTAACAACCTTTTGCACTTCCCCTACGAGTAAATAATATTTTGATTTAATAAGATTTAAATTAAGTAATATTCCAAGCCAAACCAGTTCAATGAAAGTGAACGATGAAAACATCATTATTATTTTTCCCCTTCAAATTGAACTGGGGATATATTTTTATTTCACTTTTATTTTTACTTTAAATGTTAAAATACGAATGGATTTTTCCATGGGATATTAGCCATAACTCTCTAAAGATTCTTTGTCTGAAATTTATGCAAATAGAACTGACAAACATAAGAGGCGTTAACGAGTTTATCGTGTTGCATTCATTCACCAGACCATTATCAGATTAATTTTTAATTGGTCAAGTTGTGCGGATTCCATGACATGTAATTTTGAAATGAGATACGAAATAAGCACGTGATTGCGACAAAAATTTGTAGAGGGAAAATAATCATCCTTTCCATGATAGACTAGGGTTAAGCATAAAACAAAAAATTCAAAAAAATAGTAATCAAATGTAAATGGGTTTAATATTATTAAACATATTAAAAATTATTATTTTTGTCAAAAACGCCACAAAATTGAACGACCGTATAAACGTAAATGTAAACTCAGTAATGATTTTTGATACACAAAAAGAAAATCTTTGTTGGTGATAAATGTTGAGCTCAATGTTAATATCAGGTAAATAGAGAAAATTAATACATATTTAGATGCTAGTTTATTTCAACAGACTGAATAATAAGACAACTTCGTGTGGATGCTTCATACTTTGAGGAATTTGATATTACGATTTAAAAGTATGGACGCCAACACAGTGCATTAACAAAAAGTACAAATGTAATACATGTACAGAGGGTGTTATCTGCCATCGCCTGTAGATGTCCTTGATTGTGAAAAAGGATGAAAACAGAAATAGAAAAAAGTTGGGTATGAATAATCAAATTGGAGGTAAACATTTTAGGAAAAGATACATGGTGTATTTCTGCTAATTCGTATGACAAAACAATTAATTTGTCAAATATGTCACCAAACTACAAAACCGAATAAAAGTCACTAAATCAGGATAAATTAATCAGAGAGTACAGATAGTGATCAGGATTTGTATACACTCTGTTTAGAATTTATGTAAGCAACATTGTTTCTTATTGTTGACAATTATTAAGAAGATTGTATTATTTTTTCTCAATTAAATGAGTTCTACTATACTATCCGACAAACAATAACAGCTCGAGAGTCGAGTGTGGCACTCTTGGTGGTAGTAGTGTAAAGAAAATAAAGAATCGTTTTTAGTATGATCTGGCACATTATACCTTATATTAAAATGTAAGTGGCAATTGAACCAAACTAATTGAGGCCCACTGCTCTAATTTAAGCATGTTATAATATCTGTTACATGGGATACGTACAAGAATTTCTCTACATACTGTTGAAGTGTTGACGCCATCACAACAAATTATACGGGAAACAAAAATGAGAGTAAATGTACAGGGAGGGTGACATAATAGATTTTAATGAAAGCAGTTGCCATTACCAGCAGATAACTGTAATTGTAATGATGAATGAAAACAGAGGAAAAATGTTGTTGATAGTTGTCGGGCACAATGTAAATATCAGGGGAAAAGAGAAAATCATTGCATATTTAGAAACTAGTTTATTTCAACAGACTGAATAATTATTATACTATCCTGTAAGACAACTTCGTGTGGATGCTTCATCCTTTGAGAAATGTGTTAAATTACGATTTAAAAGTATGGACGCCATCACAGTCCATTACAAAATGAACAGATATTATTTATGTACAGAGGGTGTTATCTGCCATGGCCTGTAGATGTGTTTGATTGTGAATAAGGGTGAAAAAAAAAGAAGAGGAAAATAGAAAACGTTCGGATATCAATAATCAAATTGGAGTAAAAAAAGTAAGAAAAAAACACTTTTGAAATTTTGAATTTATTCTGTGATATTTAAAGTATAAAAAGTACTTTAAAAAATTGTATTTAATGAACATATACACACACTCGGTATTGGCGGAGAAGAGGAAAAGGGGAAAAACATATACAGAGACCTTTTTACGTTATCAAGTTACATTGATATCAGTAGCAGGATTATCAGACACTACTATGAACGACCCTACTGCCATAGGTTTATCTGAATGAAGGCGTTGTATTAATCAAATCAAATCAAAACTTTATTCATAATATCATACATAAAAAAAAAATTATAAACACAATAAAAACACACAAATCAAAACATTTGATATTTTGATAATTGTCAAAAAGCCAAAAAGGCCTGAAGGGACCACCCCCCGTAAGACAATGTTTCAACCACACACATCAAAAACAAAAGGGGCCAAGAATGCATACAACAGCCTAACGACGCACATAGGGGGCATGCCGAAACCAACAAAATTAGTTGTATTTAGTAATATACATTGGATTTATACATGTTTCTAAGAAGTTTGACCATAAAAAGAAAAAAAAAGCTAAAAACATTACATTAATTTTTCCCCTGTATGTTGGTCATTTTTATATCATGTATCATTAATCAGACTTGTTAAAGTAAAAGTTCATATTGGAAGGGCGATTTTAAGGGGGTTTCTAGGACACCAACAGATGGGAAATACCTTGGACACTTTTGTTTTAATTGATACCAA
This sequence comes from Ophiothrix spiculata, assembly GCA_000969725.1. NCBI lineage: Eukaryota > Metazoa > Echinodermata > Ophiuroidea > Amphilepidida > Ophiotrichidae > Ophiothrix > Ophiothrix spiculata. The sequence goes on along the minus strand of JXSR01S036279.1, from coordinate 37,153 downwards.
TGCCTCTTTATTAGATGTACACGTTTTTGCTAATACCCGTTCGCACTTACCTCTCGTACTTAAAAAATTGAAATTAATATTTGCAATATATTTTTGTCAAAAGGCAAATTTTTTACTCGTGGTTGAACACAAAATAACTGCATATTTTCAACAAATTCAAATTTCACCGAAATATACCATTTTAAACTCATATGGAGTAAATGTGCATACATATGTTCGGTGGCCTGAAATGTTAAATCAGCGATAAATTATATATTGATTAAGAAAGCCCGAAAGCCCGATTATTCACGCTATTATTTTTCTTTGAGCTACTTAAAGACGTATCCTAAAGAAGATACTTCTGTAATCAACATAGCTTATAAGGATTGCTAGGCAAAGCAGCAACAATTATCCGACTCACTGGGTGACTTGCTTGACCTATTTTGATCAGAATTATTCGTTGCTATTAGTTTAACCCTTGTCTAACCAAGCCTTTTTTGGAACACGTCTAATCAAGGTTGCACCCCCGTAAATGTTTAGAACAGAACCCCCTATGAAGTTAAGAGAGGTATGGTCCTCCCCTATCCAATGATATCAAGATCACAAACAAATCGGTCAATGCGTTACGTAATTATGACGTCATAAAGGTCTTTCAGGTCGAAAAATCGGAATTTTTGCAAAAATGACCACCAAAATGTTGCTATAAAAGTTCGAAGTAAAGGAATTTCATAGTTTTTTTTTCAATTAAAGAAAGGGAATGATATTTCTAACATGCCCTGCAAATTTCAGTCTCATAGCGTGCATATATTTTTCAAAATGGCGACTTGATATTTTCCAGGGTTGCTTGGCCTACCCTACCCCCTTTCCATTTTTTCCATCAAAATGACCGCAATGGATTTAAAAGATATTACCCAAATGCCTGTGGTCGGTTGCTTTTGCGTTTGTATGCTGCGGGGAAACACCTTAGGGGGTAAGACGAGCGTTAAAGTGAAATATTAGACGCTTTAATTCCAAAACAATATTCCGCTACTGATATATACGATACAGGTTACTTTAATAGCCTTTGGGAATCAGTGAAGAATACTAATATTATTACCTGACAAGCACAAGTTTATTAATGAAAGGTTTATATGAACGAGCCAACTGAAGGCAGACGCTAACACAGATTTTAGACGGTTAGGAGAAACTAAAAATCGTTAAAAGTTATTTCACATGCTATTATGTCAGTTAATAAAAAAAAAACCCACTATATTTTCATATTACAAAAAATAAGATTTTCTGTCAGTTGTTACGTTAATATTTATCTTCAGTCAGCTAAATGCATCATTTAAGGCACCTTTAAACTACAATAGAGTGATTGCATAGGTTAAATTTATTAATGAATGTAAGCAAAACAAAACAAAACACAAACAATTCGTGTGTAGGGACGATCTACATATCATTATGCTATACATCCCTTTTATTTACAATCGAAATTCAGATGCAATGCATGAATACGAATATGACAGGGCATTCAACTTAAGTGCCTCAAGATTTTAAAATGCGAAGAATCTGCACGTTAAATTATTGTGTTTTCTACCACTACGTATGAATATCCACTCGTATAAAAATGTAATGCCTTTCTAAATTTAGACTTTCGTCCTATGATTGTTTTTCTTTATTTGATTTATTTTGCGCCATATTGCGTTGATAAATCTTATCCTTTTGGTTGACAACACAAAAATTGCCTTTTTTAGTCCATCTTTAATCAAAGATACCAGTTAAGAGTGGTACGGAGTAAATGATCTTGCATACATCATTTGCCTTGAATGTTTAATCAGTGATAAATTATAAATATTAGTCAGAAAAGTCCCGAAGTCCTATTAGTTATTTTTCTTTCAGCTACGTAAAAAATTTTAAATTTATTTCTGAGCTCTCCTAATAAATGAACCTATTAATTTATGTTAAAGAACGAATGTATAAGAGCCAATTTAAATGGCACAAAGCAATACAATCTTGGAGTAAAGATAGAGTTTCATATGAATTTTGATTATTGTATCTCATGAGCTGTTTTGCTTCTCTAGTGCACATTACAGCTTATATATACCCTTGTTTTTAGACAATTATGTTCAATCAATAAATATGAATTACTATACATCCCTTAAAAAGAGCAATATCGCATTTGTTTAGTTTGCCTTTGTCTCCAGAAGCCAGACAAACACATCCATAGGGACGATCTACATACCATTATGCAGAGGAGAGTGGCTGCGTAATAAATTGCCTGTTTACCCAGACTGTTTACTCAGATTTGATTCGTATTCGTCCGTGGTATCGCCCGTATATTTCAATGCGTAAATAACAAGAGAAGTAGTTCTTCAAAACATTCAGAATATCTTTTTAGTTTTCTGGGGTTGAAGTTCCAGCCCCTAAGGGCATAAAATGAAAATTTTGAGCGTTAATTAAAATTCAAGTTTTTTGAATGGGAGTTTCAAAATCTCGTGACGTCATGTCCTACCCCCCCTGCCATTATGCTACACATTCCTTTTATTTACAATCGAAATTCAAATGCAATGCATGAAAACGAATATGACAGAGCATTCAACTTAAGTGCCTCAGGATTTAAAAATGCGAATAAGCTGCGCGTTAAACAAATGTAAGTGTCCAACATATCCACGTTATTAGGCGATAAAAATAACAATGCTAGGTATAATGACATGCAATTGCGTGCCCAAAGGGGGTGGGGTTGGGTGAGGTGGGGCGTGGGGCACGTGCTCCAGTTCGGTGTGTTAGTCGGGGAATGACCCCTTCATGGATTTGGTCAATAAAAAGACAGAGAAAGGAAGGGGATCAGAGAAAAAAAAATCAAAAGAAAAGAGAACTAAAATAGTTTAAAATGCCTTTAAAAATTAACATGTGTGTAACTCAAATAATTATTAACCGGGTGAAGACAATAAAATCCGATATAAATATCAAGTTTGAAACAAATCAATATAGATAGATGCTAACAAAGTGACTATTAATATCCTTAAATTAGGAATCGGCAAGTATCCATTATTTTTTCAAATCATATGTTTTCTATGGCCAAATTTTGTGTAGAATCCAAATATTAGGTTATTTTTGTAATCAGACCACCCCTCGGGTTGGTCCCATGGCAAAATTCAAAATGACCGCCAAAATGACAATTTTTTTCACAAAATTAATACATTTTGAGCCCATAGCGTCACCTATTAGCACATGTTTTATGTTTTATAGGCCTGTTGGTGCCAATTAATCATTTACTAAATGATACCTTTCACCAGAATTATCACAATGTCCTGATTGGTCCTTAAAATTCAGAAAAAAATCCAAAATGGCTGCCAAAATTGATATTTCTTGGGTATTTTTGAATTTTTGCACATTTAATGAAGAAGGCAATTTGAATTACACAACCAAACAGTTTTTAGACCACTCTATAACATGGAAAATATAGCTTTCACACGATTAATGGTATTAGATAAGAAATATACTATAATATTAAAACAAAATGGCTGCCAAAAAACTTGTCTTTATAGCGTGAGACAATTTTAACTATAAACACATTTTGTACAAGTAATGAGCTTTTGTTGTCCAACACCATCTGACACCATTGCTGACAGTGAAAGGACAGAAGCAAAAATCAACAAGTGAAGCTAGCCAAACAGTTGCTAGTGAACTAAGAAAGGAATGGCTAAACAAAAATGTATATCCACTAACGCAATCCTGAGTTAGCCAAAATTCATGGATGTTTACAAGAAATTTAAAGCACTCAAAGAGAGAAGGAGATTAAAAGCAAAGCTCAAAAATGATGACTGGATCAAAAGTGTCAAGCAATTCAATCAAGACATGACACAAAATGCTTATGACATAAGGACAAAGGACAGTGCTTACCAGAAGAAACTTGAAGCTAAAAATGGTGTCAAAATAAAGTAGAATCATTCTATATTGACAATTGTATGTGAAGCTACAAAGCTACTTTTACCTCTACTGTGTCTACCTCATGGATGAAGAAAAAGAAGCGTGAACAATCAAGAAATGAGTCAGCTGAAAAGAAAAGAGTAGAAATGAAAGAATCTGAAAGAGAAGAAAACCTGTGCTTAGAAATTGCAATTTCAGGAAACCTTAGAATTAACAAGTGGCTCTGGGTTCATGGTTAATGACTCTGACTATGAAGCACCATCATCTAGTGTTCCTCCTTCCTTGCCTGTGAATACTATAGAAGAAAACCCGCAATTTCTGACCAATCAAATATACAAGCTGACAATCAGAACAAACAAAGTTCCCTAAAGGACCTATCAGGCATAATTGTCAATACAGCGAACATAATATTTGATCAAAACTGGGGAAAAGAAGAAGACGATGGTGCTGAAGAAGAAGATGATCTGAATGGCACTTCCGAAGAAAGTGACGACGACGAACCTCAACATGATGAAAGTTCTTCCAAAAGGCGAATGTCATAAAAAGACATGTCTTATGTCTTTCCATGTAGACACACGATTAATAGATATCTTGAAGATGCTTCGTATCTAAGCAATTACTAGACAAGGAAGACAATGTGGTTACCGTAGGGCTGGACGACACTACAAAAGCTGCTGGACATAGGATGTACGATGTCAAGACAGACCACATCACGGTAGATGGTCCAAGTGGAATTCCAATTCTATTGTCTAGCTTTGCGAACTTTGCTCCCGCAGCCTAAATTTGTGAGTGGTGCGTATTGTAGTTTGTTCTCATCTATTGAAGGGTCAACCTCAATACAGACACTTTCTCGGAAGAATGTTATCCTAAGCAACCGATTGCTTGTTGACCCTTCATTCACCAGGCAGTCAGATGATGAAAAAAGAACTAGATGGAAATGGGCCAGGAATTCTGAGGAGGTCGCTAATGTGAAGAAAGAGGAAAGAAAGTTTGTTTGTACAGTGAAGAATGCAGGTTAGCTGTCCTAAAGAAGGAAGAGCTGAAGAAAAAAGAAGACTCTGAAAATCATGAAGCTACTTAATGCTTGCAAAGAACAATCTGAGCCTGTGACACCAAGAACTATAGAGATCATAGATAATTTGGACGAGAAACAACTTCTGAAATAGGCTACTTTCGTGTTATCATAGCCCCATGCAGCAATACGGCAAATGCGCCGCGTGAAGTATGATGGAAGGTTCAAGATGGAAAAGTTCCCCGTCAGTGAATTATAAACATCGATCAGAAATGCTGGGAAGCCACAAGATAACATAAGAAGTGACATATAGGGCCAAATTATAGTTCTTTTTGAGCTACCAAATATTTTTGTGTAACAAGTCTTTGTTATCTTATAATCTAGTAATATAATGTCATCTTCTAATCAATAACGGTGATTGGTGCTGTAAATCACCAAACATTTTCACCAAATACTCCTCAATGTGGTTGTATTGCTTTAGCATCACCAAGCCTCTGTTATTAATAGAAAATACATTGAAACTATATATCCGATTATATCAGATAACCAAATATTTGCTAGCTCAAAATAACTATGTTTTGAGCCTAATTGTTTGCTACTGAATGTTATACAGACAGCGTAAAGATATTAAAGACTATACATGAAGAATATCATTTTATGAGACTTTGTTTCAAAAATTTATGGATTAAAATTTGACCTGTCATGAGTGAAATGTAAGTTTGGCGGCCATTTTGAATAATGTTTTCTGTAATAATTATACTTTAGACTCTGGTGACTATTGGATATAACAATAGTAGTTTGGAGCTTTAAGAGAGGGAATAAAGAATATTGGATATGGTAAAGACAATTGCTATGATCGATAATGTAGAAAAAATTGTGATTTTGGCATTTTTGCGGCCATTTTGGATATTTTTTTTGCCTTAAACCAAAGTCTTGTTCCCCCTATGTAATTCATATCAGTTAGAAAATGGTACATAATGACTCAGGGGGCTAAAACGCCTAGAATAAATTTCTTAAGATCGCGTTTATGCTAACAATATTGGATATTTAGACCAAAAAATGGTATTTTGGCGGCCATTTTGAATTTTCACATGGGACCAACCCAAGGAGTCATCTGAAAACACAAATAACAGTATATTTAGATTCTACATTAAATTTCGCCATAGATAAACTATGATTTGTTTGTGTTCTGATGAAAAAGTGTAAACATGCCCACCCGTACTTAAATGCAAATATCAAATGCTTCTGTACTTTTCTATATGCTATTTTATTTTATCGCTGCAAATTCAGGCAGATTGGTTTTAGAGAGTATGTTGTTGGATAGTACATTGCCAGGAGTACCGAGATCGCGTGTTTACATTGGACGCTGAAGTAATGAAATAGCAACATTGATTCGACATGCTCATTCTAGACAACATTTTCGTGTGTTTTGGGTTAGTTACTTGCACTATATACTATAGTCCTTTTCAAAATCCATTCGGAAATCTCCGGAACATTAAATCACATGGCCATTTTTCAACCAATCACGTACAAGCTCACTTATATAGTATGCACGATTTTTTCAACAAAATTTTCCGAAAATTCTCTGGCATTTCAGTGCAATAAAAGTTAACAAGATATAAATACTAATTCTGAACAACTTTTGGCTGATGGTACTAAAAGCTCAACGTCACGAAGAGTGAAATTTAAATTTGAAATCGGCTGATTAAGCTTAGGATTTCAAGTCACATCAGAGTGATCACACGAAAAGTGACTCGATAGTGCTCAAGTTCGAATTCGTACGCAAGAGTCACTTTTTCTGTAAGCAATTACCGGAAAGTGTAAAATCGGCTTTGAAAATTCTCGGAAAGTCGTATTTTGAACATGTCTATTGTAATGCTTTCTGTTCTAAGAAAAAATACATCAGCAGATGTTAATGAACATGCTAATAGATGACTTCATTTGTGTTTGCATTACTAAAGTAAAACATATTTCCAATCTACAAACTGCTATTTGTGAATTAAACTATTTTTCATTGTCAAAGAAAGTTGGATGTTTGAAAGCACAGCCTCTCAACAGCATGATGCCTAGACCCTAATATTGTTACAATACTAGATAACAATGCTAAGGGAATTATCTATGGGATGTAAATTGGCTATAGCGTTGGAGCACAATTAGTCCACAACTTTGTGCGGCCAGACGCAACCTTGCCACAGTCTTGATTTTGATTTTCAAAAATGGTGACCGTAGGCTTGATTGTTCACCTCCAGATTATTGTAAATAATCATTACAGGTGCATGATTAAACCTACGGTTGACATCTTGGAAACTCGGGCAGGTTGCGGTCTAATTGTGCTCCAACGCCTATGTATATGCTGATCCACCCTGTAACAACAATGAGGCGGTGACCTGCAATATTCCCTTTTATATCATGATTACAGTGATTTGAGCCGTGCAATAGTTTGTTCTATTGCACGGCATGAAACAAACCTCTGTGATATCATGATATAAAACAAATATTTAATGCCTATGCACGTGCAATAGTACAAAATATATCATTCGGTCAAATTTGGACTGATCCATTTCACTCGGCTACGCCTCGTGAAATAGAAAAGTCCAAATTTGACCTCATGATATATTTTGTACTATTGCACTCTCAGGCATTAAATATTTGTATACTATATTAGTGAGGTGCTACACCATTTTTCATATATATACAATGTTGACAACTATTAACAGCATCCTATATACTTTTATCTACTGGTATTTCCTTCCAATTCTTAGTTTTAACCAATTAAAATCTTTGGATGCCTAGCCTTACCTACATCGTATACAGTAGAGGACCATATCTGTAATGTACGGAGAGTTTATGTCACGTTCAGATTACATATACAATTTCATTTTAAACACTTCCTGTATACCGTATATATGGAAACGACATGAGCCTGATGAAACCAGGTCAATCTAATGTAAGATAGTAAATATTTGTCTCACATTCCATATGCTTTAGAATAGCTATATATTTTGCAAAGATGTATTTTAACAAATCTTTCTGTAAATTGATAAAATATTCGATTTATTTAGGATTTTCATAAAACACAAATCAAAGTTGTCCGTGAAGACGCATTTAGGCGGCAATTTTAAGAACTTGAATCGAGCAATTGATTTAGAATTATGTTGACAAGCTAATTTGGTTTAAATGTGTTGTCGTAACACTCAAAGTCATTTTGCAAAGATACAAACTAAAATAAATACAAAAAAATCAATATAACAAATCTTTTAAAACAAAAAGTTGTATGACTATACATATATACTATATATATATTTAAAATAGTTTTACAGGTAACAATACCACCAAAATAGCTCTTAAAAAGAATACAACATATTTATATTTGCAACATATGGTGAATTATTTCACTAATTTCAGATTTCACAGATTTCTGATCATACATTCTGGCAGTCTGCCACTAGAAATAAAATGTTAAAAAATGTGTGTAAATCAAACAATTATTGACGGTAAATAAAGACAAGTAATTCCGATATCAATATCAAGTTTGGAATAAGTCAATATAGATAGATGCTAACAAAGTGACTATTAATATCCATGAATGTTAATATCAAATGCTTCTGTGGTTTTTTATATGCTATTTTATTTTATCGTCTGCAAAACCAGGCAGTCTGGTGTTAGATAGTATTTTGTTAGTTAGTACATTGCTAGGAGTACCAAGATCGCGTGTTTATATTGGACGTTGAAGTAATGAAATAGCAACATTGAATCGACATGTTCATTCTAGACAACATAGTGTATTTTGTGTTAGATACTTGAACTTTCTAAATATTATTTTTTAAGAACATACTAATAGGTGACATCGATTGTGTTTTCCATTACTAAAGAAAAAACATAATTCGTTTTAAAAGAAAGATGTTTGGTGGAAAACACAGGCTCTAAATACATGTAGTGTGTTGCCTAAAAGACCATACTAGTCCTGCAATACTAAACGTAAATAATAATATTCAGATTCAAAGATTCAGATTCAGATTCAAATTTATTTCAATATCAAAACAAATAACATACATATAAAACACATAAAATAAAACACACTGATATTGAGGACATAATCGGAAGGCCAGGGAGTCCTGAAGTGATTATGCCCAATATAACAAATATTTATCGGATGTAATTATGTGTTTGCTGATCCACCCTGTACCAACAGTGAGGCGGAGACCTGTAATACTTTTCTCTATAGTGAGGTATCACATTATTATTTATATAAGATACAAAGCTGTTGCTACTCTCAAGTGTCACCTGTTGGGGACTATCATGTCGGTATACGCCGGGACAGTTGTGACGTCATAATTTATGCACATCACCCAACACGTGCGTTTTGGACCCAAACAAATGATCATGTCCACTAATCATACGTATTAACACAATAGGCACACGTAAACATACAATTCATATTGATTTTTCTCGGTTGAAAGACGAAAATAACGGCAGGGGTCCCGTCCTGGCTTGTAATCACAACCTTCAGCATAATAGGCCGGCATGTTTTCCCTTATTTTTGTTTCAGACGAAAGTTATGGTATAAAATCGGAGTCAGACTTTTTCCCCATAGACTTAACGTGTGGCAAAAATGGCCACACCGTTTGTTTGGGTCCAAAACGCACGTGTTGGGTAATGTGCATAAATTATGACGTCACAACTGTCCCGGCGTATAAGGATATTGCTCCTCATATCAACGGAATGATGAATATAAAGTTCTTTCAACGCTTGGTCCCTGTGGAGTTTTTAATTTGCATAACAATCCTGTTCTCATTTTCCCAATGGCACGTATCATTAATCCAGCAACATATTTATATACATGTATATATTACTGATGTTTATGCGTTTCAAGTATTTTCCTAGTATCACACGCTTTTTAAATACTAACAACTATCAAGAACATCCTATAAACTTTTATCTACCGATATTTCCTTAAAATTTACTGAGTTAAGATGCATTCTTAGTCTTAACCTATTTTAGGAACTCAAATCGAGCAATTTAATCAGAATTAGTTTTTCAATGTTTGTGTCGTAACCCTCAAAGCAATTTTGCAAAGATACAAACTAATTGCCAAATCGCAAATGACACCCTGAATGATGATACGATTACAGATCATAATGGGAATTATGGTAAATGGTAAGTTTCATGAGATTACAAATATCATACTAGGTTACAGCAGGTATCACAAAGATAGGATCTAAGTTAAGTATCAAGTAATCATCATTAACAAGTAATAACCTCTTAATGACAAAATTCATTATATTAACCATTAGGGCCTGGACATGTTCATGAAAATAATCATGACATACCGATTAGGAAATGGTTTTTTGAAAATCTATATATGGTATCAGTTTTATTGGCATTCATAATTCCCTCAACACCCATGCTGTATTGCTATATTTCGTCATAAATAAATAAAAAAGGTGCATATCTATTTAGTAATAACTATATAGGTAAACAAAGTGTGTATTTATTTACAAGTACATAATAAGTATATACTTCACATTGCAAATATCAATCTATTAAACTATATTTGTGCCAACAACAACCTATTAGTATAAGGTGAATAGAAAACACCGTCTTGTTGCTATCCTTTGACAGCTAATCCTATCCTCGTCCTAGTGATGAAAGCAACTGTATTGACAAATTTAAATGTAATCCTTAATTAAGCTTTTCAAAAATGTTATTTGAAACAAGAATTTTGACAATAATATCCGGTTTTCATGAAAGTTCATCTGTGTTGGTATAAATCATGATTTAGATTTAAACTTTAGATCCAAACACAAGTAATAGTTCCCTTCGGAATTTTCAGACGGAACTCCATCTTTCATCAGTGAGTGGTGAATAGGATTGAGTATCGGAAATTGTATCCAACCAACGAGAACCCTCCCAAATTTTATGGACTCCCAAAGGTGCATAAACCAAACATCCCGTTGCGCTTTTTTTTCTATAACTTACAACTGTTCCAAATTTCTGGCAGATGTTTTATCACCACTGGTTGGAAAAACAAAACACCACGTTTCCAACTCGCAAGAATTTGTTGAACTTATTAAAGATCAACGTGTCGAGGAAGATGAGGAGTTACGCTCGTACGGTGTTAGTGCGCTATTAACATCTGTCCCAATAGACAAAGTTCTCTCCATTGTACGCACGCGTCTTGAACAGGACAATACTTTCAAGGAAAGAACTGACCTTCTTCTAAACAAAATTGTTAGACTCTGTGATGTTTGCCTCAAACAGTATTTGGTTTATAATGGAGTTTACTACCAACAGTTACAGAGTACAGCCATGTGTCTCCCGTTATATCCGATACTGTGTGATATTTACATGGAAGATCTTGAACAGAGAGCAATTGAGACCTTGCCCCACCCGCCTTCATGGTGGTTCCGGTATGTAGATGACAACCATTGCAAACTTAATAAGCGTTACTCTCAGGAATTCACAGACCATCTTAATTCTTTGGATAAGGACATAAAGTTCACCACCGAAGGAGAGGAAAACAACTTACTTCCCTTTCTGGACACACTCACAGTCATTCAACCGGACAAATTGCTCAAAGTCCAAATTTTTCGTATAAGCACCCATACAGATCAATACTTGAACTTTGCCTCCAATCATCCTGTTGATCACAAGCTCGGTGTCATCCGTACTTTGTACTATCGGGCGGAAACCATCGTCACAGAACCATAGGATCGCGAAGAGGAGAAAGCTCATGTGAACAGTGCTCTAGCCAAATGTGGCTACCCTAAGTGGGCTTAAGACAAAGCTAGAGTACCAAGAAGTCACAAAACTATAGGATCTGGAGATAAATCGCTTAGAAACGCTTAGAAAATATTATGATATTGTTGGTGAATAATAAACTGAAACTGAAACGTAGTCGTTCCTTACATCAAAGGAACTTCTGAGACTTTACGCAGAACTTTTAGCAAGAACGGCATAAGAGTGTTTTTCAAACCCACACGGACTTTACGTCAGATCCTTGTCTCACCGAAGGACAAAACCGACAAAAAAGACATTACTGCCAGGGCCGATATATTATTATTATTACCAAGTTCTTATATGGCGCCCTACAAAGAACAGAGCGCCTTGCAATAAGAAATAAACACAGAAAAAGGATAAAAAACAAATAGAAAAATACAAGTAAATCTACACAGGAAACAAGTGTGTTTTCAGCAGCCGCTTGAACACAGGGATAGATGTTGCCTCTTTCAGATCAATAGGAAGCTCGTTCCACAACCGAGGAGCACAAACAATGAATGAAGAATCGCCAGCGTTCTTAAAAGATCTGGGAATAGAAAGACGGGTGAGATCTGAAGAGGAACGAAGCCGAGCCCTGTATTCATGCGTTGATTGACTTCTCAGAAGATGAATGAGTTCAACAAGATAACTTGGAGCGGCGGAATGAATACATTTAAAAACATACACCAGTAACTTGTAGCTAATTCGTTGCTTGACTGGTAGCCAATGTAAACTGTTCAACAATGGTGCAGAGGGTTTTGTTTTGTCTTGGTTAAGTTGGAGAGTGTTCTTAACCATGAAATTGTCAATTTTGGCAATACAAGCAGTCAAATCAGTAAGTTTACATTTTAAATCATCCTCATCCTTTGGATCGAATTCAGCATATAATTGGATGTCATCAGCATAAGAATGGAATAAAATGCAGTGATCACGTATAATGTCACCGATCGGTAAGGTGTACAGAGTAAAATCTTGTGGCCCAATTATACACTCTTAGAA
>JXSR01S036279.1:12418-23847 GCA_000969725.1 Ophiothrix spiculata | reverse complement strand
AGATCTTGTGGTCGACCGTGTCGAAAGCTGCAGACATGTCTAGTAAGACCATGAGGACAGCTTTACCTTTATCCATAGACTGCAGGATATCATTCTTTACCCGAAGTAAGGCAGTCTCGGTGCTATGGTGTTTCTTATAAGCAAATTGGAAAACCTCACCGAGGCAATGGCTGTCCACATGGTTTGTCACTTGGCATGTTGCAGCTTTTTCAATTATTTTTGATAAAAAACTGATATTTGCCACAGGTCTGTAGCTCTTAAGTACGTTGCTATCCATGGTGGATTTTTTTGATAACCGGAGTTATAATGGATCGTTTCAAATTGGATGGAAACACACCATTAGATAAAGAACTATTAACAATAGCAGGCAGCAACACATTCAAGTTTCCCTTGACTAACCAGGACGGGAGTGTATCTAAACAACAAGATTTGCTCTTGAATTGCATAATTATTTTGCTAACGTCATTAGTTGTGAGTTTTCTAAAGTTGGACATCCGTATCTCTTCCTCAACAACTGAGGATTGATCGACATCGTCAGAATCTTTAATTGTAGAGCTGACATTGTTTCTAATTTTCTCAACCTTGTTGATAAAAAATGACAAAAACTTGTTAGAAAGATCTTCATATTACATTCCATGTCAAGGCCAAACGTCTAGAAGCCAGTGCAAAGAATCCTATATTGGTGATATTGAACGCACCTTAAAATATCGCTTCTTAGAACACAGGAGTCCCAGCACTATATCATCTAAAGTTTCCAACCACGTTCACACAGAGTCCCCCGGACAATCAGTTGACATCAACGAAGTTCGTTATTTGGACAGGGACAATAAGTGGTTTGAACGTGGAGTCAAAGTAGCGATCTACATCAAAGCCAATCAGCGATCACTCAATAAAGACGGGGGCCGACACAAACTTTCAGGAGGCTGTTCTTAGGGCAAAGGTCAAAAACATCGATTCCTAATACAGTCGACCAACACCACTCGCTGATGAAAGATGGAGTTCTATCTTGAAATTCCGAAGGTAACTATTACTTGTGTTTGGATCAAAAGTTTAAATCTAAATCAACATCCGGTTTTGTCTTATTTGTTTTTCTTTCCGTGTATTTGGCATCAATTTAGAGTTATTCTGCTGATGATAAATATATGCAACACATCAATGTTTGAATTTTTGAGTTGTCACAAAATCGAATAATCACAATATATTTTTTACAATCCTTTCTAAACAATTCTTTTGCTTAACTAAACGATTAAGAAATGGCAAAGCATGGTTACAAATCTGAAACAATTATAAGATATTTTGATATATCATCCAGAATAGTAAGTATTAAACGCCTTTACTAATTGTCACTTCTATGTAGATACTAATTCAAACGAACAGAAAACAGGGTATACAAAGGTTCAATCTAAAATTTTGCACTAAACCCTTACTTTAAAACTGGCTCTACCTCACACTTTGACGAATTCACAACGGATTATGACGAGTGCGCGCCATGAACGTAAACTAACGACAGCAAACATATGGCAGTCAGCGGTGACTGAAGAATTATTAGTCAAAGGATTTACTGCCTGGAAATTCAATTTGAAATCCGCAGCTCTACGTCCCTGACCGTTTACCCATTTTCGTCACAGTATGAGCCTACGTTTCTATGCCTAAACATTATCCGGGTCGATTGGTGTCGTTTCATTCGGCCGAATTCATGAAAGTAGCAATTGCTATAACTTTTTCTTGAATTTTTATTTTTAAAAGCTAGCATTAAATTTTGAGTAAAAAGCTCTTGCAAGGCCGCAAAAGCTATTTCTAACCCCTTTCAAGCAATTGCTCATCTGGTTAGTAATTGCTTACATTTGTATTCAAAAAGGTGACCTTTTGCTAACAACATATAGCAATTACTTATATTTTAGTAAAATCCTATATGAGGAGCTTATCACTACGATACATTCATTTTCGGCTATTTTGTGCTGTGTAAGAATATACACTTAAACATACTAGAGCTGCGTTAATATAGATGATATGAATCATGCTATTTTTCGAAAACTGTGACAAAGTGATACTGAAAATGTAGAGTGAAGGGTGTATCATTTGTGTCTGAAAACTATCACGCGATAGAAAAAGCTATTCTGGCTGTTGTTGGTAGCTATTGCTTGTTTTTGTTGATTCCAGAAAAGATAAAAAAAGTATTAAGTCTAAGCTGAAGGTCATTAATATGTTTAAAGAAATTGCTGAAGCTAAATATTTTTCTAGTCTAGCTATTGCTTTTTCTTAATGTCTTTTTCTTACTATCAATTGCTACTTTTATGAAATCGGCCTATTGAGACAGTTGTGTTGGTTTATAATTCCGGAATTTATGGATATCTATTAAAACATCACTTTTGCTAAAGTGATAAGAAATGGAAATAAGACATATTCTTCCATTTGGTATCAAGTAACAAACATTTCCCTGGAGTAACATGTAGATGTAAATGTCTTTAGGCAAATATTACTTAATATGAGAGATAAACGACATTAATAACAGGGCAGGCTTTTAGGACCCTATGTTTTTCTTGTTCATAATAAGTGTAATAAAATTAATTGTATGATTAGTTCACTTCCCTATTGGATTTATATGTTTATAACACTATTTGATACTCAGCAGAGCAAAATTATAGAGTGTTTTAAACATCATTTTTGACTAACTTTTTGGCAAGATTACATCCGCCCTCTCCTCAAACATGGTAATCTCTTCAAAACTCATGGATCTTTATGCTGCTTTCATACTTTTGTAGTTTTGCAGCTTTGTCGCTTTGTAGCTCTGTCGTCTGCTTTGTTTCACACTTTTGCAGCTTTGCAGTTTTGTCGCTTTGCAGTTTTGCCGCTTCATGCGCATTGAAAGTTGAATTCATTTCAACTCGCAACATCTTGTAGTGCGACAAAATGTTGGCGATATCGATTATCACAGCGACATGCAACTTTACCGCTACGACAACCGGAATCAATAAAATTTTTATAAAAAATATACTTTATGCAGCGACAAAGCTACTAAGCTATACGATTATAAAAAGCAGCATCAGTCATTCGATCTTACATGGAGATCCATCATTTACAATCTTCCCAGAGGGGTGTTAAGTTTTGCTGTTCGTGCGTCCATTGATTTTTTGCCTACTCTTGTGTTGTGGTTTCATATCTTTGATCCATTTTCCAGTTTCAAGTTTTCTTATTATTTATTGCTTTGTGTGTTGTATTTTATGTATATACTCAAAAGGTTTTGTTGTATATTTGTACACCCTTCATGTTTGGATGAAACCAAACCGTTTCCTGGGTTTTCTGTACATACTTTCTCACTTTTTTGCAAATAAAAGAATGATTAAAAAATATTAAACTAGGATGAATAATACCTAGTCAACTGTCTTTTAGGTCCTCGCTTAAGCAAGGGCAGCCCCTTGCATAATGAAGATTTAAAAAATCCTGAATTTTACGAAAATCCTTTTGCTTTTGGAATTGCATAAGTTTTATATTTGAAAAGCGTTTGAAACACCCTATTGTGTTTAATCAACAACATTCATTTGACAGAAATACCAAGTAATATTTACAATACGTCATTTAGAAAGAGAAATATTGCATGTTTGTCTCCAGACACCAGACATACAGATCCATTGGGACCGTCTGTAGTACTTTATGCTGTACCATTATCATGATTATAACATATGCATCCCTTAACAAAGGAAATTGAAATGCTAAACATGATTAGGAATAGAGCATTCAACTTAAGTGGCCCAGAAAGTAGACATAGCAACAGCTTGAAACAAATGCATGGTCCATATATAACTAAAACGTGAATATTACTACTAACGTAGTAGGGCTGATTCCAAAGTAACGTTTGTGACCAAAATTTTGACAAAATTTCACTTTTAAATGGCTACAGTACCTACACTCTTAAAATTATCTTACTCTTGTTGCAACGGTCACAGTTCATTTTGTTGAGTAAAATCTTATTCAACGTTGGATAAACTTTACTCAACGTTGGGTAAACTTTGCTCAACGTTGAGTAAAATGTGCTCAACATTGAGTAATATTGATTTAACCGAGTAAGATTTTACTCAATGTTGAGTAAGATTTTACTCAACAATGAGCTGTGACCTTTTTACTCAACAAAGAGTAAAATAATTTTTAGAGTGTAGCATATTAAAACATTATATCCACAAGTGTTTTTTAAATAATGATGCTCATTGTGGAGTCAAGATATGTAGATGTTTAAAATCAAAATTAATTGCTAAAATCCTGAAGAAAGTTCATGTAACGTTCGTAACGTTTGTGACATCGCACGTAAACATGGTTTTGTTCTAAATGACTTCAAAGTAGGTTTGTTGCTGAATTTTGTATTTCGTTTTGCACAGATGATGGGTAACATATTTATAAATGTTTCATAAAAGTTGTAGAAAATTCTATCGTCAGGATGTTTTCATTGCATTGATTGGTAAAGTAACGTTTGGTAACATTTGTGACATTTTAATGTAATTTTGTGGTAACGTTTGTGACATTTTGAAATTAAAAGGTGTGCTCATTCATGCATGGAAAGCTCCAACAAGTAAGGTGTCATTTTAAAGCTTAGAAAATGCTGTAATAGATGAAATGATAAAATTAAAATTGATATCATCTGCAAAGTCCCCCCTTTCGGGGTGAGCCATCACATATGTCAGCGACACGAAAATGGCAAAGTGTTATCGGAGAATGAGACTAAAGGTAACCGGACAAAATGGCGACATTTCTCATTTGATTTGCAAAATCACCTAAAATTGCCATGAAATGCAATGCACACAAACCTTGTTTTACATACTCTAAACCCTTCTACTACAAGTGTGTAATACAGTATGTCTAACTTGTTCAAGGTTTACTTCAAGGGCAGTGTATGTGTGGTGAGGAAAATATATGAAATAACTCTAATTATTATATCCTTCATTTATGTTTCAAGTCGGCTCATTGTCGCCTCTACTGACATCGTGACACATAATTTGTGATATCTATTACAGTATAGAAGACAAGTCTGTACTTTGATATAGATTAAACGATTTAAAGTGTATATTAATAAGAAAGTTACTGACGTTTTACTAATTGTGTATGAAAAGAATCCGATATGAATATGAAGATTATATTAACAAATCGACATATAAAGATGCCAATAAACTGACTTTATACTTGATTAATATCTTACTGAATGCATAATATTAAATATATCAGCACTTTTCTGTATTTTACTTTATTGTATGCAGAACCAGACAGAATGGTGTTAGATAGTTTGTTGTTAGATTGTACATTGCCAGGGGATCTCGAGTTTATATTAGACGTCGAAGTGATGAAATAGCAACATCGTCATGTTTATTCTCGACAACATTTCGATGTGTTTTTTGTTGTGTTAGTTATTTGGAATATATAATTTATATAAAATTGTGATGTTTTATATTACAAAGATAAAATATATTAGCAAAAGTCAATAATTTTGCATTGCAAAAGCAGAATATGATGATGGCGTAAAAACACAACCTGTATTGAGAATATAAACTATTACTGCAATACTAAAAGTAAATGATACTGTTAAAGTGATCGTCCATAAGAAATTTGGCTATGTTGTTACTGAATCACCCTGTAACAACAGAGAGGCGGAGACCTGCAATATTCTACTCTATATTATCAAAGCATTACACCATGATATCCATAAGATAAAAAGCTGTTGCTACTGTCAGGTGTCACCTGTGGGAGAATATTATCAGGAAGCCAGTGATTGGAGTATCATGTCGGTATGTGGATTATGCTCATATTAACGGAATCATGGATGTACAGTTCTTTCATCGCTTGGTCGCAGTGGAATTTTTAATTTCCATTACAATTCTAGTCTCATTTTCCAAATGGTATGTATCTTAAGCTATTGATATTCCTTCATTTATAAAGCTATCTTTGGATTCAGGTACTTTTTATTCAGTTGCTGTGAATTTCAGCATGTAAACACAATTCTGATATTTATTTTTATTTAACACTAATCTTATCATTTTCTTCATTACATATCAATCCTTTAATCAACTCTTTCAGATCGTCATTTCTTAATATAGTTTTAGACAAAAACGAATGTAATTGGTGATAATTAGACTTCTCAACCTGATTAGCTTTTTGCCTTAACAATGCACAATATGAATAATTCATATCGACGGTATCGGATCAGTTTATTCTCGACCCCAACCAACATTTAGCTATAAAACATTTGGTCGTGAGGTCAAAATGACGAGTGACTCCAAATAAAATAACCTGAACACCGAGTTAACACCAAATTAGATTCCGAGCTAAATTGCATATGCACGGGTTAAAGATGACCTTGACCTTCATTAAAGCACCAAATCATAAATGTGTTGTTGTTTTAGTAAAGAAATTTAATTTGAAAGATTTTCTTTCAAATGCAAAAAAAATGGTAGAAATCGACTGAAAAAAGCCACATGTGACCAATTTTATAAGTACACCTCTTTTTCCCTTCAATCCAATGGGATTTATACACACAAAACCTGTGCATATCAATGCCTGATGCACAATTTGTTCGATTTAGCTAGTATGTTGAATTGAATCCAGGTAGAGTCATTGAATCAGCAAATATTTGGTGACGTCACGAAAAAATGTTTGTTAGTGAAAATGTTGTATGGAACCCGAGTATAGACTGACTCAAACGGTGTTATATAAAATTATAATGCTAATAATATGATTATTTTAAACTGATCACTACCTTATAATGATATCTGAAGAATAATACTATATGAAAATGAGAGTTTATGTCACGTTCATATGTATGGCATCTAAAGTTACATTTAAACTCTAACTACATCGCATACCCTAATGGATAGCAACGACATCAGCCTGTTTAAACCAGGTCGAGAATGTATCCATCGAGTCGAATAATTGTTGCATTACGTTCCTTATACGTCTTTAAAACGTTGTATGGATTAGAGTATATTTAAAGAACAAGCCAATTGTTTGCAAAAGAAAATATCGTTTTTTTATGTTTTTACAAAAACACAAATCATTTTAAAAACATTCTCGATTTTAACTGGCCCTTTAATTCTTTAACGTCCATGACTACACTTCATTCTAGTTGCATGGTACATATATTTTTTTTTCGTTGTGGTATATTAAATGTTAATTAATGATTCAATTTTTGTACTCAATAAATGGTTCCAGGTACAAAAGATAGATAAAAAAGTTTTAAAAATCAAATTTTGTAAGAATTAAAATAACTGGGTTAATGCAAATATAAATTTACTCAAACCTGTTGTTAAGTATCAATTAATCTTCAGTAATACTCTAGTAATGACTAAATTACATTATGTTAATGGCATTTTACAACAATTATGACATGAAAATAATCATGACCGACCAATGTGGCGATATCACATTGAATTAATGTTGAGAAAAATGTACACTACTCTAACTATTGTTTTTAATATAATGACAAACTATAATATGCGGTCTGTGTTCTATAAATTATGAGTATCAATGACGACAGCTTAGCATTTCTTTTTAGACAAAAATAACAAAATTATGAGTATAAATGATGACAGATTAGCATTTCTTTTTAGACAAAAATAACTATGCACCATCCTTTTAAGGTCATTTGTTCGAGGTGAGGCGTTACGTTTTTGGGAGTCTTTACATAATATGTGTTTTGTCTAACATTTTGACAATCTTTAATATACAGAGTGTCCCAATAAAACGAAACGAACTTTAAACTTTTCTAATGAGAAAACAGAGCACAATTTTTAGGTTTTAAAATATGTAGGGTCAATTCGGGTAATTTCGAGCAGTCGGGTAACTTCAATCACTTGGAATCCTGAAATTCATGAATACTTCTGGACAATGAATTGTGCATATAACGATCAAAATTGAGGGCAGGCACAGTTTAAGGTGGGTAAGATCGCTATCGTCAACAAAGATCATGCCATAAACTTGAAATAAAATGTGTCTATGTACGAACTTACCCGACACATGAGTGAATTTACCCTGCTGCAATATGCATGACTAATATGACTAGTGGCGACATAGTGAACATACCCTATGGGTAGTGAAGATAGCTGGAAAAAGACAAATCTTTCCTACAACTTTTTTCGGGTATCTTCACTACCCATAGGGTATGTTCACTATGTCGCCACTAGTCATATTAGTCATGCATATTGCAGCAGGGTAAATTCACTCATGTGTCGGGTAAGTTCGTACATAGACAAATTTTATTTCAAGTTTATGGCATGATCTTTGTTAAATAGTTAAATAGTGATTTGAACCTATGACAAGCTTTCTCGATATACATGGCGTCCCTGAGCCATCAATTATATGTTATGCGTCCAATCATAATGAAGAAAATTTCATTTCAACAGCACGTCGTTTGAAAAAGAGTGAAGATACCCGAATTGACCCTATTTGTTCTTATAGTAGTTATTGCGTTATTCTAATTTGTATAAGCAATTTTATAAAACAACTCAACAGAAATAACGGTACATTAATTATAAAAGATCGATATAGGCTATACTAGTTTAGTCGCTTGTTTATTCTACTAAGTATTCATATAGAAAGGGTACTTCAAGCGGCTAAGAGCTGTTTATGTCCGAACAAAAGTCGAGTTAATTTGTGATTTTAATTGAAAAAGAAGCCGCGCTAGTCGTATAAACTCAGTCTTTATTGGTTTAACACTTCCATGCATTGGAACCTAAAGCATCACATTTGCAAACCTGATACAAGATGGAAATGCAATATATTACTGCATATGGAGTTACGTTACAACTAGCATCATTATGCAGATATAATACAGATTTAAATGCCGATGGACATACGTTATTTAATTTTGAATGTGACAACATTAAAAGTGCTGTTATTGAATTAATGTTGAATCAGAATATGCATTTATTGTTTCTAGATGATAGTGATCATGTCACTGCGCATGTATTTCAATGATTAACATTTAACTTCAGTATCTTTTCCTACGAAGCAAGTGGCTAAGAGGGGAATTTTACCTAATTTGTTACCATGTTGAGTGGGGAGTGGCTCTGGACAGCATGGTGTTTAAGGCAATAACCCTGCTGCGTATGCCCTTGTTCCATGTTCAAATTGTCAGGTGCAAAACATTCGGAGCATCTGTCGAACAGAGAGTCACAGTTACGGCCACTAAGCAATTTCGCTTGCGCTGAAAATATACTCTGAGAACCTCTTTTAAATTTAAAAAAACAAGGAAAAAATGTGATGAACTTATTCACAACCGATGCTCATTATAACGTACAATAGAGTCTCTTAAAATCACGCAGAAAAATAACTTAACAATTTTCAGAGTCCATTTTTCTATTTGTATTTCAAATTTAAATAGGTTTTAGAGTGAAAAAAAACCAGCGTATATTTTTAGCGCAAACTTCCCGTATTTTTAAGGGGAAAGCACGTTACTCAAATTCACATTTTTGCAAGTTTATCTTGTACCATAACTTTTTAACAAAGAGCTTAAAGTTATAAAAATATTCATTACCACATAGGAATTTTCACAAGGAACATGATGGTGATGTTAAATTGAGACTAAAAATCACTTTTTTTGAGAAAATCACACAAAAACACATTTTGTGGCCATTTGGGCTTCCAACCAAACTAAAAATAACGATTTTTTATAAAATGACTTCAGAATGGGAATCTTAATTTAAAACACCCACGCCGATGTTGCGTCATTTTTATTTTTTAGGATTTTGGCCAATTTTTAGATTTTCATGCCAAATAATGTCAAAATTCACTTTTTTTTATTTTAGTCATTTTTTGACCTTATTTGGCATGAAATTCAAAAAAAATGTCAAAATCCTCAAAAATAAAAATGACGCAACATCTGAATGGGCAATTTAAAAAAATAATACCATTCTGAAGTAATTTAAAATATATATTTTTTTTAGCTTGGTTGGAAGCCCAAATGGCCCAAATATGTGTTATTTGTGATTTTCTCAAAAAAATGTGATTTTTGGTCAAAAATCAACATCTCCATCATGTCCTTGTAAAATTTCCTTTCTGGAAATGTATACTTTTATTAACCTTAAGCACTTTGTTAAAAGTTATGGTACAAAATAAATTTGCAAAAACGTAAAATTGAGTAACGTGCTTTCCCCCTTAAGCAAAACCGACGGTCTATTTGATTATATACCTTTACATGAAATCGTCAGGAATATCAACTTTAAAATAATACCCATGATAATATTATCCTGTCACTTGTACTTTTTTGCCATTATTAACATTTTTGCATGATTATTAGTCGATAATCATGTTCTCATATTACCTTGAGTGTACAAAAAATTCATAGAATGTTGCATGATAATCATGTTAATTGTTTTTCCATAAATTTCAATTTAGATAAACCTTGAACGAGACAATAATAATGTTTTGGTTTGGGATTAAATTGCATACTGTTGGTTTTACTTTTCCATGCATGGCAATCTAAAACATCCGATCGCATCTGATACGAAATTTAAATGTAATGTTTCCCTAGTTTTGGTGTCAAGTAGCAAATCTATCTGCTGGTAAAAAAATCATCACTTTTAAATGCAGATGTAATGTGCATGTAAATGCATTGCCGTATGTTATTTAATTTTCGTATTTGACAACATCATATGCTTTCTTTATTATCGTAATATTCTTTCAAAGCTTTGTTCAATATAGCCAGGATGAATAACCAGAAAATTAAGCACAGTGACGCTCTATTACAGCCAGAACCTATGCAAAATGAGCTAATTAGACGTAATTTAATTTTCATTTCCCGGGCATATCCCGAGTGAATATCAGGATAACTCGGTCGCTAGATTTTTTTTCTCGACGTGACCTGTCGGATAGTTCGGACTTAAAACCTCTATAATCACAAGGAGGTTAATGCAAATAGAAATTGAAGATGTGGATGAAAATATTTAGAGTTTTTTCAATAAGATAAGTCTATTTTTGACAGTGGAGAATAAACATTTTTCATTTAATTACATTTAAAAAAAAGTCTTTAAGCTTTTAAAATCAAGAGGTCCGGCAAATCTGATTACGTGTAGCGTGTTTTACAAAATTTCATGTGAAATGTCTTATACAAACTGCAAGATAAGATCTCAGACATCATATATATGAAATTTGAAAAATATATATCTTTCCTGTAAGACTTTTAAAACAGTAAATAAATCGAGGGAAAATTCAGTACAATTAATCATTCGAAAGGGACACGATGTCGGTCATCACATTATCCCGATATACACAGCGAACATCGTAAACGACAAGTTACACCTTTCGAAGGTTTTGGGCTATATCAGGCAAATCTGACGTCATTTACCATACCACGTGTAGTCTACGTGTGACTTGGACATGTGCCCAGACTGTGCATATCATGTTAATACGGGCTATTGGGAAAGGATTTTATCATGTTTATCTATAGAAATCTT
>JXSR01S036278.1:1947-15026 GCA_000969725.1 Ophiothrix spiculata | reverse complement strand
TTATGGATGACATAGCAAAAAGTGACTGGTCATAATTTATAACCAACAATATGTAAAACAACCCTGTGAAATTTCAACTGTCCAAGTAATGCA
Organism: Ophiothrix spiculata; assembly: GCA_000969725.1. NCBI lineage: Eukaryota > Metazoa > Echinodermata > Ophiuroidea > Amphilepidida > Ophiotrichidae > Ophiothrix > Ophiothrix spiculata. The sequence goes on along the minus strand of JXSR01S036278.1, from coordinate 14,933 downwards.
TTAAAAAAACTATGGCAAATTTAAGTTACTTAATTCCGTATTATTGTACACGAGTTTGAACCCAATTTCGAGAGGTTTTTGTGCTTTCAGCTTCTCCATTGTCTCTGTATCACCTAAATATGCACAAAAGAGGTATTGGTTTAAAGTTTACATGTATAGTTACAAATATAGAGAAACACACCTTCCTGGAGTTATCATATACTGAGATATGGCGGATTTTTCAAGATGGAAACCAACAGAAAAATTATATTCCATATTTAATGTCAAGCCTGTAAATCAAATAACTTAAGCAATTTTAATGCAAGTCACATATTGAACCTTTCCGATGTAAGTCTATTTTTTGTTAACTATGTAAACGTAGAATTACGTAAAGTAAACTATACAAGTATACTGATTTCCGACAGGAAAATTGAAACAGTAGTGAAATGTTACCTAGCGATGTAGAGAAATGATTCGAATTGTCATTATTATTATAATTATTATTATTATTATTATTATTTTTTTTTTTGGGGGGGGGGAATATTTCAATGTAAGGTATTAGAAATCATTTACATCCCTACGGAACAGATAATATTACTTTAAATGTAGAGTTACAGCATCTAAACTGTAAAACAGAGGTAATTCGAAAGACTTAGTTATCTTAGATGCCTGGAAAATAACATAGAAAGTCATCAAACAACAGAAACGTTTACAGAAAGCCGTAAAATAACGGACACTTTTTCGTAAATTATGTGATTGAACATTCACCCTATTTACGTCCCTTTCTCCGTAAAATCACAGCCTCCCCCTGTAATCTACGATTAAAAACCCTGTCCAATTATTTTTTTAACATTGTGCTTAACGTGGAGATATAATGACATAATAAGATATATGTCATTTATTTATAGATATGTCAGGCTTTTAGAGGAAAACTGATAAATGGAATGCTCTCCATTCTTGAGTCACCAGAGTTCCAGCTCTGTTTAAACATCGAGGGTTGAGAGCCACAAGGCCGTATCTGCATTATATTAATCCAAAGGTTCAAATATTTCAAGACCTGATAGTTCTTTACAGATGAATAAACTAATTAAACCACCTTGAATACACCCAAAATAAAGTTTGTTCTTTTCCGATGAATGATATAAATAGATCGTCCATCTAAAAAAACAACTTGAAAATCTTGAAATATTTGAACCTTAGGATTGTGGTAACGAAGATACTGACTTATGGTTCTTAAGGCCATGTCACACATCACCGTACCGTGCGAATAACATACTAATAACGTACACTGGTTTGGTAATCGATTACATGTATTTCAATGACCAAACCAGTGTACGTTATTAGTTCGTTATTTGTACGTTTCGTGATGTGTGACAGAGCCCTTAACCTTCAACATGCTGCTTTAATTTATCGCAACAACAATCTTAAGTGTGTTTAAGCGCTTAAGTAACATTTTAACTGAACAGAATTGATAAACGTAGACATCGATCTCGAGTGAAACCATCCGTGAATTGTAATATAAATTTGCCTAAATAATAGGGAAGTGCTTTAAGGCAGAACCTTAACACTAAAGGAAAAGGGCAATAGTAGGGCAGTGTGAAACAGCTAAAATTACATTGAGGAGCAATAAGTTTACACTGTGTATTTTTAATTTAAAATGACACATAATTATACAACGACATCATTGCTGGTTGCATCTATGTATAAATATTTCACAACAGTTGCCAATTAATGAGATTTGTTCATTTGTATTCGTCACGTGTATAACATTTCTTATCTTATGAAAATAACTGTAAGAACAATATTATTCATGAAATAAAAGAAACTTTAAATGCATTCTTATTGAATATATTAAATATATAAATTTAAAGATACTATATGTTTTCTAACAATAGGGGAAGAAAGAGCATTAATTTTTTTTTCTATGCGTATTTAGTGCTGTCTGGAAAGTTTGTTTCATTTCTGTTTCTAGGCCTATATTATTTTTTTTATTTTCACTACATCAAGTTGTCTTACTTTGTCATTCCAGCATTATGGTACTTATATAAGATTGATAAATATATATACACGATCCTGGAATATGTAATATAAATGCACCTATATGAAATATGGAAGTGCTTAAAGGCAGAACCCTGGCACTAGATATAATGAAAAAGGCAATAGTTGGACAGTGCGAAACCGCTTACATTACATGTTATAAAGATTTATACCTTATTTTGACAAACGTATCAATCGTGGTCTCTGCCAATAAATGTGACAATTACCGTCTTTCAACACAGAAATGTTCATCCATATACACGACGAGCAATACGTTTACAGTACCTTTATAGATGTCAAAGTGATGCATCTGTACAACGACATGATTGCTGGTTGCAAAGGTGAGAGGATTGATTGTAAAACACTTTGTACAAAAATAAAAATGAGTCAAAAAACAAACAAACAAAGAAAATATAATAAGAGCCTGAAACACAGTTGTCTATTGGACTTGTATTTCAGGTTTTGCTGAATTCTTTAAAATATTTTAACCGCAATCCATTATTTTGATTAGTTTTTCTATGCCTTTGATTTCAGGTTCAGTATGTTTCATAGATTTGAAAATTGATGTGTTTGCATGAAGGATAAGTAACTTGTTTATGACAATTTGATGTTATCTGCAAAAAGTACAGAAGCACATTTTTACACGGTCTGATTATAGAATCCTGAAGATTCTAATTACATGCATGACATGTAAACTGCCCCACCAAGGCAAAAGGAAGTATTGACCATTTTCATGTTTTTGAGTTATAGTCCTATAAACATATTTTGTGGAATATATTCAATACTCACCATTAATATTATACTTATTTGTATTATAATGAGGTCGATTAACTATTTATACTGACATTACAACAATCGAGCATAAACAATGTGACTAATTAGCTTAAAATAGTCAATAATTGATCAATTTTGTGGTCAATACTTCCTTTTGCTGTGGTTATTGTGTCCATTCTTTGACAAAATGACCATCTGCCTACCTCTTAAGTATGGAGACGAAAGGAAGCAAGTCAGTCAGGGTCATTTTATCAAATTTTTAGTGGTTTTTATGGGTTGTATGGTTACTAACAGGGAAGATATTGTTGTATAGAGTACATTTATGTCAAAAAGTGATTTTTGAAAAAAGTGGTCAATACTTCCTTTTGCCTTGGTAGGGCAGTAAACATGGCACAAGGGATTTGTTGAATCTATGTTTGATCGTTTTGGTGATAAATGTGTTTCATCCTGATATAATTCATGCTTGTTTGAACATTATTTATGTTTGTATATGTTATAACAATACGACTGTACTATTCTATCTAGGATGTTTTGTCGTCAAAATATACAAACAAATATACATACTTATTTTTATAATCTCTGAGACAGAAATTAGAAAATCAGAAATCTTACTCACGTCTATTACAATTAAAAGCTTAAATGTTTATGACTAATCCCTACGTGAAGTTTGATAGAACAACAAGAGATCTGTCTACCTCCCCAAACGTCTCCCCATCTTTGGACAAACCACATCTTCATCTATATAACTTATATATAAAAGGTAATCTTACGTTTTTAGAAGTCCATGGTATTTTTTCTCTTGCGTTTATTGCATCAGAAAACAAAATCCGTCAGGGGAGGGGTCGGTAGAAGAGGGTAACAATTTGATGATGTTTATGATATTAGTGAATAAATGCATTTGTGAATTGTAAAGAAAAATATCACTAACGTCAGACTACAGTTACCGATAGGAGTATTATTACTAAAAGTGGATTGGAAATGTCAACATCTTGAACCGATGTGTCTGATATTTGATGAAAGATGAGACTCGAAACGGCGAGAATTTTGAAAAATAAAATATCGGATGCTATTCTATTTTGATATCATATAGTCAATCATTTTAGTCAGATATCACATTGAAAATAAATGCGTTTATTTAGAAATATCCCAGAAATATAATATTATTGGTTTGACACAAATACGATTGAAGGGGAATATATTGAGACGCCGTGAACCTTATTTTTTTTTAAACAGTTTAGTTAGTGTAATAGTGTAAGTAATATTGTAATACATATAATAAAAATTATTACCTAGTAGTCCTGAAACCTAAGTGTTTTTAGAAATATACATTACACTCCTTAGACTTAACGCAATATTGTAATATTCAGGGGATGGATAAAGGGTTCACAGCATGTACTCTTTGGAGTTGTTCCAGTTACGCCCATCAGGCGGAAATACGGTAAGACATTTATCAGTGGGTAAAAATGTTTAATTTGGTTTGATTAACATCTCCGACGGGTATCCTATATTGAAAGAACTAGAACACCTTGATGAAATAAATTTTTAAGGTTATTATTCAAAAACAAAGCAAAAATATCATTAAAATAATTAATTAAATGATGTTTTTGCTTTCTTTTATTCTTCACATGCTCTTCATAGTTTCAAAATCATACGCCAAGAACATTTGGAGTAAACATCAATTAATACATATACTGGGTTCGGTGGGGTGGGATGTGGGTGTGTGTGTGTAGAGGTGTGTGGATGTACATTACTGCAATCTTTGTTGGTTTTAAAAACACAGTTCCTACTTTACGAATCCTTAATTCCCAGCATTCTAAGAAAAATTCGGATAAATACCTCGAATATTTCGAATTTACGTTTAATGGCATTGCGTTTTTGTATATTGTTTCATATTTAAATGATGTCAAAGTTTAACGGTCAAAATTGAGTAACAAGCTAGAGTAATTTGATAAAGTAGACCTATATAATCTCGTTAACAGTCTGCTCGTTAAACAAGATAGTTATGAAAAACCGTCTGGATAGAACGTTTCTTGCAAATATAACACTACCGCCAGACAGCTGCCAAGAGCATTATGACATAACTGGAAAAGACATGGCAACGTCTTCAATGGATTAGTCTGATACGGTATTTGATGAAATATGGATCGGGAAGTGGTAAGTATTTGAGAAAACACAAAAAACATTGACACAAAAAACTGTTAATATTAGGTGGTCATACATCTAATGAAAATCCACTTACTCTTGATCTGACATCAATACAAGTTTGGAAAAATGATTGACACATACAGTCGGCACACCATTAATTGATGTAAAAAGTAATGCATATTATGAGGAGTGCTCTGGCAAAATAAGATGAAAGTCGCATTTGATGATTTTCAAAAAACAGCAACTGAAGTGAAACATGGGTAAAAAATTCAATTTCGTTTTTAATAGAAATCGCATCTAAAGATATTCTTCTAACTATATTTTAAATATGGGCAATATATATTACCAGGAAATGTTAAGTTTAACGTGTTTTTTTTTATAAAAAGATTCTAAACGTTCTGTACAAGTTGCACTAAGATTGAACAGAGTCAATGATAATATCATGTTCAAATTTTTGAAAACGATTGCAAGAAACTTTAAATGAATTCACATTGAATATATTGAGAGCGGCAGTCTTTGACATTACGTGACTAAAAAAAATCCCCATTACAGATGACTTGACCTTCATACGTGCAGCAAATCATATGTTCCGCTTACTTTGTGTACCACTGGTTGTATAATTCGTATCTGAAAACAAGCACAAAGAACATGATCCTGATGATAAATAAACATAAAAATATTGCACAAAACACATGCTATCGAGTTTCATTACATAAGAAAAATATTATTTCATGAAGTCAAACCAAGAACAAGTGAAATATTAGTTGCACGTTTTAATCCAGATCATATATGAATTTGACAGATGTTATGTCATTTTACCTAGTTTGCTGACATTTATCATCTTTCAAACATCTTATTAGAAAATGAAATCAGGTCGTCATGTCTCCTATAAGACATTTTGCTTTCTACCTATTTGCATAATGTTATTTAATGTGATGATGACAGAAAGTATATGATGAAGATGTGATAACTTTAATAGTAATGCACAATTTTATTCAGTTCACAAATGAATTTGACAGATTTTTTATCATAACAATATTTTGATTCTAGTATCATGTGGTAAATGATAAGTGTGACAATTTAATTTAGTAGGTAATTTAGTGCCACGAAATGAAATTAACATACCTTGAAATAAAATTGTGAAAGATTAACTAAATACCTGGCAAAACCAAAGTTGTAAAAACATTTACGTCTGATAGGGGTATATGCAATCGCCAAAAGTATCTATGTCGAAGCTCGAGCCCCCTGTGAAATTGTTTTTTATCATAACATATAAAGTTAAGGGTAGTAACGTTTTTATGACGTCTTAAAACAATGGTTGAGTTGATCGGATGATTGCAAACCCTAGCTATAACAGATCTTAATATCAATATGATCCCTTTTTATTTGATTACGAAGAGTCATTCAAAGTCTTAATCTCAGGGCATGCAAATATTTTTGTTTCAAATTTCGACCTGGAATGTCTTGTTATCTCACCATTGCTCAAAAACAAATTGGTTTGACCATATTCTCTCTAAAAACAGAAGATATCAGGAACTCCCTATCATGCCTTACTTCCAGTGGCATATTTTGTACAGACTGTCATGAATAGCTTTAATGATAAAATATATCTGAAATGCAACATCAGGATGAGTAGCTAATTGTGGTACGGTATGTTTCAACACTAAACCTATTCAAGGCAACCTGTACAAAATATCCTTTAATCAGTATATTAAACCAATAGAAAAACAATTAAATAAATCAATTAAAATTTAAATGGAAAAGTAAGATAGAGGAAAAACCAAAGAAGTGAAAAATCTTATATATATAAAATACCTGCCCTCGAAAAATGTTACTCTCAATCTTTTAGATTTGTAAATCTAAGTAATATTTAAAATTGACTTGTATAATATAATACGTGACAGAATGGAATGCCTTATATATTATGTGCATAAAGAGAGACCACTGAGAGGCTTCACACTTTTTGTTTTTCAAATGTATGTGGTATGAAATATTTAAGAAATCGGAATGTAAATATTTGTGATTTAATATAAGTATTAGCTAGATGACAAGCTGCTGACATAGTTTTACAGCTGCCTGTCTCACTTATCACCCGCTCTTTTACATTCAGTAGAAGGTGCAATATCTACGTAACTTACTGAATTTCAGCATATAGCGTCATACGGACTTGTTATAGAAAACACTATGTGCGCACTGTGCGGTATAAATACTAAAGTTCTAATTTTTTGCTACAAACTGGGTTGCAAGAAAATACCGTTGCAGGGGATCTCATAAATTGTATTGGCCGACTGTTTTAGATATCTCTTGAACTAATATAACCCTCAGGTTACGGTCACAGAGTAACAGAGATGACACTGAGTTCAAAATATGGCCATTCACATAACGTGTGACAGTGCCAAACATATCATATTGCATTTTATAACGATTTATAGGGTCTTATTCTTGTATTAATTAATTAAACCTTTCTAGCAAAAAAAATGAGTTCAACTTGAACATTTTCCTATAAACATCAAAACATTAACGATGCCTTGCGTATCAGTAACGAAACATCGCTTAGTCCCCAGAATGCGTATGTATCTGTCATTCTGACAAGCAGATGCGTAGATATCAAATTTGCAATAAACCTTTACAATTAAGATATCTGTTTTATCGGTTTTAACCGTGGTTAAACTTGTCACGTCGTTGTAAACTAGTTTTGAATGATTTTTGTCTCTTTATCCCAAAATGAGATTCTTTGAGAAGTACTTTTCAGAGGGTTATCGGATTAATCCAATGTAAGAAAAATATTATATTCACCAACAATTAACAGTTTGTCCTTTGTTTTTATAATAACTTTTTTTTGCTTTGTGTGCCTTAGCCTTAAGTTCTGATTTTATGTCAATAACAACATCGACCGACAATATGGGGTCACAGCCTCCGATAGTTTATCTGATTGTGATTGTCATCCTGTGCTCCGGTATGTCCAATCCATCAGACAAGACTATAAGTGTGTTGACCACCTCAACTAAAATTACGATTGACAGGTTTTTTTCTCTCTCTCTTCTTTCTTAACAGAATGAGACACAGAAAGAAAGAAGAAAGGACTACAATTTGTTTCAAGAAATCTATATAATATAAAAAAAAAAAATCAATTGCGATAACTGATAGTAATAACTATAGCCATACATTTTACATAGCAGTCGGTAATGTGATCCAACAGCAATTTCCAAAAACTGTAATGCAGAAGTGCACCGAGGCACGACTGCAACGCTGAATTATAGGAGGTAAAATAATTTGACAGTGTTAAACATAATATTACATTTTATAAAGATTGATACATTTTCAATCTTGTATTAATTAATTATTCCTTTCTAGCGAAAAATATGTTCAACTTAAAACATCAAAACATTAACGATGCCTTGTATTGCGCATCAGTAACATAAAATTACTTAATCCACTGAATACATATCCGTCATTCTGATAAGCAAATGCGTAGATAACAAACTTGCAATAACCATATAGAATTACGATATCTGTTTTATTGGTACAGTTTAGCCGTGGTAAATCTTGTCACGTGGTTGTAAACTACTTGTGAATGATTTCTGTCTTTTTATCCCCAAATGAGATTCCTAGAAAGAACTTTTTCAAGAGGATTATCAGATTAATCCAATGTTAGAAAAATATATATTCAGGAACAATTAACAGTTGGAAGCTTTATAACCCGGAGTAAATATCTTTAAAAAAATGATTGACGTTAAAATCCCCGGATATTATTAGTTACCCCCTGCTTGTTCACGAAATACGGGCAAATATCTAGGGTCTGGTGCCATATTCCATGAGGCCGACAGGCCGAATGGAATATGGCACCAGACCCTAGATATTTCCCGTATTTCGTTAGAACAAGCAGGGGGCAACGATTTTATCCTTTTAAGTGTACATGAATTCTGTAATCTCGTTGGTAAACTAACCATCAAAAACGAAATTTGAATCAAAAAAGCTTTATAAACAAAGCATGGAAAGCCCCATGGCACAGCCATGCCGCGCGCTGGTTGGATGTGCGCGTATTGATCTACGCGTGTACGCTTGCGTCACGACCAATGCGTGAACGCTGCAATACACTCTTACGCAGCAAGCTTTAACGACGCAAGAACACATTTTTAGTTCATTTGATAGCGAACAATGTAACGTTTGTGTATGAGCAGGGAATATATAAGGTTTGTGTATGAGTCACGAAATACAGGATATATTCAGGGTTTGGCTTATTTTTATTTTGGAACAACATGAATACAGGTTTTGTTTAAAGTATGTTTGACCAATGAGATTACAGAATTCGTGTACACTAAAGGATAAAAGATTGTGATTCCAGGATTTGCTGTCTCCTGGAGTGAGCACATTTCACCTCAATCGATTATTATGCTAAAATCAAATCACATTTGAATATGTTAAAAAATGAATACATGGTTTGTTTTACTTGACTTGCAAGATTGTTACCAGTAATATGATATCAATATTAAAGAGAAGAAGAAAAGCCACATTGCATACCTTTAACACAACTACACGTGTAAAGAGTACTTAAACAACGTATTAAAATTGCTAAATTCAAACAAGTCATACATTTTCAAAATTAATATATATTTCAAATGCATCTAATATCATTTAAAAACAAAATACTCTCGTCAAACTCATTCAATGAGGCATTATATGTTTTCTACAGGATTCTAAAAGTCACTTACCCTTTCCTAAAATGAAACAATACACAATAATGTATTTAAATTACGATAATAGTAATATCTTATCATGTTGTAATCTCAGCTACAGAAATCGCTGTTAGACACTTTTACAGTTAAATTCGACGGTATAACAAAAGTCCCGGCCCTCTGTTTTTTGGTTTTTTTTAACTTTAGATCTAACACAATTTTCCAAAATGCCTTCCTTCCTCAACGGCACATCCCTTTAAGCAAGATGATGTTGTTTTGGATTTGGGTTACCTTCTCACATCATGTCTTTTTCTCTTTTTTGTCTTTGAAAACCAATTACCTAGTGTCTGCCAGTGTATACCTTGCAGCAAACATTAATGTCAATATTTATTCATGTTTAACGTTCTCTTTCGAAAGCCATAACAGTTTTAACTGTTACTTACATTATAAATTGTAAAATTTTTTTCTCAATATGTCATACCTTTTAGGATGTAATCTCACTAAAACACACTCCTTATTTGTGATACAAGCGCAATGGGCTACTACGGATACATCACGGATTCATAAAGAGTTTTTATTGAAACCACCTTTGATGCCTGACAAATATGGCAATACCCATATAATATTAATATATCTCTTTTATTAAGGCTGGGGTAGACCTTCAAATGGCATAAACCGTTTTTGTGCTCTAACTTTCAAACTAAAGGCATTAACTATATAAAAGTATACATTTTTAGAAGCGAATTTTTACCCTGAACATGATGATGATATCAGTTTTTGACCAAAAATGTCAATATTGGCAAAAACATGATGATGATATCAGTTTTTGACCAAAAATGTCAATACTGGCAAAAAGTGCAAAAAACCGTATTTTTTACCCCAATATTTCTGGAAATTTCAGCCTTAATAACAATAATGGGTTAAACTTGTCACGTTGTTGTAAACTAGTTTGTATTTGTTTGTTTTTTCTCAAATGTGATTCCTAGAAAGTAATTTTTTTTCAGAAAGTTATCGCATTATTCCAATGTAAGAAAATGATCCAGAAAGAAATAGTTTTAAGTTTTATAACACAGTGTAGATATCTTAAAAGAAACACAAATACGTAAAAATAGCGATAGTTTAGTTTGAGACTTCAGTTAGTCCCCGACTAAACCATTTATTGGTTCTAAAAGTAATTGCATTGTTCTAAAACAGACATATGAATCATATAGTAAAATATTCACGTTAATACTTCAAACAGAATTGTAAATTATTGCTAGATTTTTTTCAAAAAATGGGTTGTGCATACATACCTTACTTTACAGTAAATTCGACAGTTTAACAAAAATCCCGACCCTCTGGTGTCTATTTTTTACTTAAGAACTAGCACAAATTCATAAAAATGTTTCCTCAACAGCACATCCCTTGAAGTAAGACAATGCTGTTTTGGATTCGAATTACCTTCTCACAGTGTGTCTTTGAGTTTTTCTCTACTTTGTTTTTGAAAACCAAGAATGCTTGGAAGCAAAGTACAAAATGATCTTCCAACGGCCCTCAATTGACAAAAATACGGTTAAAATACGGTTGTGGTGATCGTGGAATGGTTCTCAGCAATATATGACATCTTAAAAGGTTTTAACGATTTTTATTCCAACTATATGAGCAACCCTGTATTAGGAATCATAACTACTTACATAAGCTTAATTGAGAATATAGTGCTTTTGAAATTAAATGCTCCTTTTCTGCATGGAAGATAGTTCATAATATTTGAACGATTTCATTCCCTCTCATTTTTTTCTAAGACGTGTGTTTATCATTTTTTTCTTTTTTTCAATTCTTTTGAAAGAAAAGACACCATATTTCGACAGTCCTCAAGTCCTCAAAACATGTTCACACCTTACAACATCAAAGATTAGTAACTATATAAACAACGTTATCCTGACTGAATCTGAATTTCATTAAAAATGGAAAGGGTTATTGAAATCTATAAATGTTTTTATTAGTGTGATTTATTATGTTATTTTAATAAAGTCAATCATCTTATTAAAAACTCCACATAATACAAGTGTTTTTTCACTTATCAATGGTCTCCTAAAGTCGTATTTTGAACGTGATGGAATATAAGAAGGCTAATTTTCTTCTATTTTACCTATATTGCTTACATCCAGCCAGACCGCTAGCTATCAAAACATTAACATTCTTTTGTAGGGTACGTGAAAACCAGTATATTTCTTGTTTTTTAGCTATTTTTGTCACCGAACAAACAGAATGAAAACGGATAATGATAAAATGACTTATTGATACTTGTTCTTACATAGATTAAATATTCGGTCAACATTTCTCCTTAGATTTTATTCCAGAAAATCGTGTTTACTTTGTACATGTATGTGGGGACCTACGTTGCCATGTGCCCTTGATGTTTTAAGAGTTGACTTAGGTACTTTCTGCGCTCAAATTGTGGTTAGTGCAAAATTAGAACCCCCTCAAAAAGTGAGTTGAGACATTTTTTTAGAATAAAAAGGTAACTCTATACTTTTTGACCCCAGTGGGCATGAAACCACCGATATTTCAATTTTGGGAAATGTGGACTTAAGTACTTCTAACGCCCCGGTCTTCATTAATTAACATCACTAAGTCCATAATACGCAGTATTTTTGTTCTATTTTTAACTATAAAAGAACGTAGCACAAAATAATACGTATTTCTTCGTTAGTCTCGTGAGGGTAGTGCTGTATAATCCACCAATAAGTCATCCTGGTTAATGTTCTAAAAAGTGCTATTGCAATGAATATTTGATACGTAAGGAAACGCATCTCGCCGTTTGATCAGTTTTAGAAATGTCATAAAATGCCGGAGGAAATACGTCTATATAATCTTTTAAAAGAAATGCCACATAATTCACAACCATGTCTCAATCTGAGTAATGGTAAATGAATTATTCATTAATCTTAATGAAACACATCCTAAGCACCATCTCTAGTCACATTATTTTATTTATCAATACTTTTCGTCAAAAAGAAAACATCACATTTGCCTATGTGACTTATTATTGCAAAGGAAGAAAAAGAAGAAGAAAAAGGAGGAGGAGGAGGAGGAGGAGGAGGAGAAAGAAGAAGAAGGAGAAGAAGACGAAGGAGAAGGAGAAGAAAAATAAGAAGAACTAGATGGAGAAGAAAAAGAAAAAGAAGAAGAAGAAGAAAAGAAGAAAAAGAAGAAATTGATGAAGAAGATGATAAAGAAAAAGAAGAAGAAGAACACTTCCAAAACACCATCTCTAGTCACATTATTTTATTTGTCAATACCTTTCGTCAACATATTGCGTCAAAAAAGAAAAACATCCGATTTGCTTGTGTGACTTATTATTGCAAAAGAAGAAGAAGTAGAACAAGAAAAAGA
>JXSR01S036275.1:4484-17093 GCA_000969725.1 Ophiothrix spiculata | reverse complement strand
CCACTTGAAAGCTGCAATAGTGCGTATCATTCCTGGACAGTTGAAGTTCAGTTAAACCGTGGTTTAGCTAAACACCTTTCTGGAATACGGGCCTTGATGTCCAAAATGACACCAGGACACCCCTGTGGCTAACACCTTGGTGATAAGTCCATAAATGTTACAAATGAAGTTTATCACAATTGAACCTCACAATGGAACCAGAATGCGCTGTATTAAAACTTGTACAGTTTTGACAATTTTGAGCATTTGGGATGACGCCCACCTTCAAAAGTGGGGTTCATCTTTCCTGCAGCCAATGGAGAGCTCATTCCTAAGAGGAAAAAATGATTGTTAAAGTGACCCCTGTCCATGAAATGGGATCGTAGATCTCTTTTTGACACTTGAAAAGGTTCATTACATTCTAGTTTTGTTGTGATGAACTTAAAATTTACCACATTAAACCAGATGATCCTATTCAAGAATTAATGTAACAAAGGTTTCAAATCTTTTCTCCATAATAAATGAATGACAAGTTGGCAATGAAAGAAGAAAAAAACAGTGATACGAACCCACGACGTTGTTTAACTGATAATTTTGCCAGAGTAGTTCATGTAGCACTGGTAATAACAAAGTCAGGTTCCAATCCTGAATGATTTTGTATCCATGCATTGCACTAAAAAGTCACCTCTTTTCTGCAATTAATTGTTTTTTATTCTGAAATATTAAATTTAGTCTCTTTTAAATGCAAGGAGGTGAGAGTTCAATCAGCTTTTGAGCTGATTCCTGCTTCATAAGAGTCATGATTTTTCTCCCTTTTTATTGCTTTTTGATTACTTTTCCAGCTCCTATTATCATCTGAGATTAACCTTGTTCTACCAAAATCAACTCTGTCAGAAATAAATTTATGTAAATTGGTTCAAACTCTATTTGTTGCCCAGTATTGTCAAATGGGGTAACTATGAACACCAGGGTGACTTTGAACAAGTTTTGGACAAGGTGGTTCCTGAATAACTCATTTTGTCTGTGAAAGATTTCCTTCCTAACTATTATATCACCTGGAGAACATTGTAAGGACACTAGTATTGCAACATTGTATTAATGTAGACTTCTTTCTTTTGTCTTTATTTGCATGAAAGGTGTACAGATTAAGATAAGTAAAGATACAGTAAAAGAAACCATATATGTAGATGCAAGTTCAAGAACTCTTAAACCAGATTTGGGGTCTACCTTGGTCTACCTTAGTCAAACTTTGTGTAATCCTTAGTCAACCTTTGTGAACAAAGATCGAGAGAAGATTTATGTGATGATTAAAAGGATTACGGTGTTTAATTCATGTGTCTGACTAGTTTCTAAAACAATTCATGACATTGTTTGATTGTTAATTAAGGATTTCAACTTTAAACCATTGGTGATTGAAATACTTAAACAAACCACCGTTAGGTGAGATGTGTTTCGCCAACCACCTTGTCAAAGTCTTATTCAAAGTCCCGGCTTACTCTGGTTTACGGTACTTAAGACAAGAGCATAAAATATATTCATTGTTTTTTCATAAACATTGTTGTTCAAATTTTTTCAGATCGTGTTGATTGGGAAGGTGGTAAAGTATCAGGGACTGTTTATAGTGGAACAAAGGATTTATCCCATCTATGTGCAAAGGTAAAACTTGTTATGTAAATGCAAGAAAGTCATAGGTGCAATAGATGCCATTTAAGGTGGCCTAGCACAGAAACGGTGTTGAACAAAAGTGAGCTGATATTAGCGGTGTTGGACACAATTTCATAGTATTTATCCCGGGCTTTTAGCGTACTTTCTGGCGTACTGTATCTTGCGCTTTAATATAACGCGATCTTACACGTTGCTCTTGATGGCGCAGGGCCCAAAGCGCATAGTGCTTAAGGTATTAATCATTGCTAAAAAAATGTCAATTTTTTGCTTAATTTTGCTTAATATCTCAAAAAGTAAGTCGATGACCATATTTTTTTATTATGTTTATTTAAAGAACTATATTAGGACCTTAACATATGTGAAAAAGAGAGACAAAAATAGAGCCGTTTTTTAATTATAAGTATTTTTTATCTGATTTATTTTGATTTTACCATAGAGGTCAATGGTAAAAAGTGGTAAAACATAGTGTTTTTGAAGTGGATTTTTCTCAAAAACTAAGTCGGTGACGCCCATTTTGTTATTTCAGAAATGTGATCAGCACATATGAAAACACCATATATCAAAAAATTAGAAAAATAAATAGAGGAATTCTATCTGTGCTAGGCCACCTTAACTTCAACAACTCACTGTATCTCCTTATATAGGAGCGTACCATTGTTGATTCGTGATGAATTTATCCACAGTTGATTTTTGTCAAATTAGCGTGTCACGCACGGCACAGCGTTTACGGATGTGCGTGTGCGCAGTATACATAAGGCGGCGCACTGCTCATCGCGTGTCGGGCACTTATAGTACATGCAAAAGCCTGATGCTTGGGAACAATTAAAAACGTCAACATTCACAAACTAGCACTTTGCTTCAGATAATGCTAAATGTTTTTATGAAGATGAGTAGGCCTATCTGTTAAATTGAAAATATTTGGAATTTAATTCATACGTCTTCAGGAAGATTTTGGTTTTTAAATGTATTCAAGCACGCCACAGTTGTTCATCGCTAATCAACAACTCTGCATCCGGTGCATTGGCATATTTTTATCACGCTCGGGTTGGTTCCTTAAGCCACCCTTGCGCGATAAAAATATACGGACGCATGGATGCATCATTGTTGATTAGTGATGAACAACTCTGTGGCGTGTTTGAATTACACACTATAGATGTTGTGTTTGTCTTGAGTCAGTCACTCTTGAATGATTCTATGACAATGTCGTCTGAAGAACCATTTCAAAAGCCACTTACATAAGGGAGTTCAATAATTGGGTTACGTAAGCTTCAAAGGGTTAAATAAGCATAACATATGGCAGCCATTGCACAACCATTTAGGTATTCAAACGTGCTACAGAGTTGTTCATCGCTAATCAACAACGATGCATGATAAAAATACGCCGACGCATCGGCTGCAGAGTTGTTGATTAGCGATGAACAACTCTGTAGCATGTTTGAATACCTTTCAACAACGAAAATCTTCCTGAAAACGTATAATTAAATTCTAAATGTTTTCAATTGAACAAAATACTCATCTCAATCAAAATACTTTGAAGAATCTGAAACAAAATGCTAGTTTTTAAATGACTGATGCTTTGTCGTTTTCAACTGTCGTCCTTGCACATACTCAAGTTCCCGACGCGCAATGAACAGTGCGCCGACTTATGTGCACTGCTTAAACGCACCTCCGTGTACACTGTGCCATATGTGACGCGCTTATTTGAATATCAACTGTGGATTCATCACAAATCAACTACGGTACGCTCCTGTATAAGGAGATACAGTGAGTTGTTGAATACGCATTGACATGACAGTTGTATCACACTTATATGTAACACCACAATTTCAAAGTGACTTTGAAATTGTGTTTCCAAGACCAAATGATAGGTACTAGAATATTTACATAGAAACAGAGATTACATATGGTCAATTTTCATGAAATTAGTGCATTTTGCAATTTTTTGTGTCTTTGGTCCATATTTTCTTTCCAAGATGTTTATTTGAAATAAAACCTTTATAAATTGACAGGGTTTGTTGAACTTAACTTGGACACATATAGTTTTCCATACTTTCAAATTATTTTTCTATGACATAGGCCTTCAAACACCAAAAAATTGCTAAAAATCAATGTCCGAAAAGCAACTTTAAACTAAGTTTTAAAATAAAAAAAATATAAAATATCTTTTATTATTCCTCATATTGATATTTTTTGATGCCAATTATGTATACATTTTTTATTTTGATGACTGTTTCCATATTTTCCAAATAACCTAGATGTTTTAGATCAAAAAGCAATGTCTGTGAATACCAAGGTTATTACGTTATCCACCCAAAAATAGAAAGTCCACTAGGTAAAATTTTCCTCAAGATTTAGCTACATAACGTTTTTGAAGTACACATTATGTGACAATATGAAATAATGTTTTCTTTAGCCTATGGTGGCAATTGTGAAGTCTAGAAGATGTTGAACTTTTTAAAAAAATATTTCTCAGTAACTAAGCTACCTGCATCAATATTGATTACATGAGGTATAGATACCAGGGCTTTGATCAAAAAATAATACAAACTTCGACATAGGTGTATGTTTGTCACAGAGAGGTGTGAAAAATGAGCAAATTTTTTTATTACGTTATTGTTTGTCATGTTATCGTTTATTATATTGGATGAATTTGGGCTTCATATGTCTATTAAAGTATATATGTAATTCGTATGTGTATATATATAAGTCATATCTTTATGAAAAAGAAAAATAGTTTCTTCATTATTGGTACATATATAATAATGTTTTGACCAAATTCAATTAATTTGGATAACGTAATAAGCATATTCCTTGAGACCAATCTAATATTAAAACTTTGTAATATACCAAACATTATTTACTCCAAATATTGTCTCTGATGGTAATTTAACCATTTGCAGTTTTCAGCTATTTAAATTGTTGATAACCTAATAAACCCTATTCTTTTGCCATACAAAATGTTTAAGACCATGCTGTGAAGAAACTCTGTATGGTCAGATTGGGAAGATACTAAATCAACAGGCCTTCATTTGCTTGATCCTTTGATACCTCCTCATCTGAGAGCTTAAGTAAAGGACCTGCAGACACTAATATGAAACATGAACTTTTTGATACGGCATACTCCTAATAATGCATAAATCATGATAAAACAGCATAATCCATACAATAATAAAAAAAGGTTTTTGCCTCAATGGTTTATGCTAAGTTGCATCTCTGCAATTTCAATGAAAATTCCTTTGTGACAACTATTGCAACTAAATTGTCAAATAAAATAGGGTTAAAATGTAATATTTTTTTATTTTAAGCCTAAATTAATTGTTGTTTATACATTTTGTGAGGATGTGTACAAGCATTTATATCAGTCAATGAGGTGTTATGCCATTTCATTTCCATACAGCCATCAGATGTACCAGGTACTGTTCAGGCGTGGCTATGACATTGGAATTTACTGTTTGAGTACCTTCTGGACTAAGTTTCAGGGGGGGAGGGCTTTAGTCCAGCCAACTTAAACAATTGAGATGAAATGTCTGGCCCAAGAGAAATAGCCTGTTCACTGTATCTTTATAGCAGGACTAAAACTTTAGACCTGATGACTATGAGTCTTGTATTGTTCTACATGGTGTCCCAATAAAAATGCAACAAACCTTTACAGGCCTGATGAATCATTAACTTACTTGAATTCTCAAACTTCTTTGTTTTTCGTTTTTTCTTTGGTTTCTGTGAATTACAGTATTATTGGTTGACATCTTTCAGTATGATACCTTTTTCAACTCTTTTGGTAGAAATTGTATCCATAACTACCCGATTGTCTCATAAGAAGTAACAGATTCAAGGAATATGAGAGTATCACGAAGATCTACATATTAATTTTAAAATTTAGACCTGTATCTTTTAAAGATTAACTTAAAATATCAGTTTATGTTAAGTACAGGTTAGGTAAGATTTGCTTGGATTGATTGTGCTCTAGTTGGGTTGCAGAATACCATCATATTCTCCTCATTTCAAGTGCTGCATTTCTTTAACTGGAAGTCTAATCTCACGATTAGGACCAAAGTAGATTTAAAGGGCTTTCTTATATCCTTCATATCTCTGGACTGGAGTAGTAATATTAAGCAGGACAAAAAGCATGTTGTAGAGTAATTACTCCACTTTTGAAAAACATATATTACTTTGATTTAATCTTTTGGCAACTATTTTTAATATTTTGTATTTGCTTTTTACATTACTATTGGGACAAGCTGTACTCTGAATATAAACAAAACAATTAAATCCAGTAATTAAGTTTGTTACAATAAATACACTGCTGTGAACTTAACTTTTCATACACTAACTTATTTCTTTTTATAAACTTATTTGTTTTCAGGTTTATGAAGATTTTGCTTGGTCTAACCCACTTCATGCTGACGTCTTCCCATCAGTAAGGAGAATGGAGTCGGAGGTCGTCGCCATGTGCCTCAAGCTATTCCATGGTGGCTCAAGGTCATGTGGAGTTGTAAGTTGATCCTAACACTTTAGTGTGTTTCTTCCTTATACATACTTGTCAACTGTCCCTCTTTTGGAGGGACATCCCTCTTTTGACCTACACTAAATGCTGTAAAATGCCATGATTTTAGTAGGTGTCCCTCTTTTTGCAAATATCTCTACATAGTAATGTATAGGAAATTCAGAAATGTCCCTCTTTTTAAATATTTTTCTCTCATTTGCCCCTCGATTAAAATTAGAATGTTGGCAAGTATGCTTATACCATCTACCCAGAAACAGAAGGAAGGGTAAAAGTGTGTTGCTACCCTCTGGATTTTGAACCAATGATCTTACCTGAAATTAATGTCCACATATATTCTTCTAACTCATTGCCTCTTACTTTTTTTTCAGAATAGTTTTAGGTCATTGAATGTTTATTGGATTAATATTTTCAGAGGAATTTAGTTTTTGTTAACAAAATTTTCTTTGATGAAGCTTAATTAGTGTGTAAAGAATATCACTTAGCCATTGGTTGGTTCCCACACAGGTTGGCATAACAATTAGCACAACATTGTCATACATGTGAATGCACTCACATGACGGTATGTGCTGTATACTCACTTCTGCAGTTCCTCCCCGGGTGATCCTATCTTCCTCCTGCAATTAAATCTGACTAAGGAAAGATCTGGTACTCCAATGAAAATGAGCTTCATTAGGCTGCAACTACATAGAAGTATACACATTGGTATACGGTTGCATTGGTATACAGTATACGTTTCTCGCTATACGTTCCAGGGGAGGCACCCATGTGTTTAATGATGAGGATAATCCCTGTCAATTTCAGATATGGGTGCCTCTCCCTGGACCATATAGCGAATATATTTCTATGTGATCGCAGCTTTCTTGTTTTATCCTTGGCTGTCAGCCTAAAGAATTTACTTAAAACTTTTATTTGTGCCCAGCTCGCCACATCTCATCACATTTCCCGGAAATCCAAAGGTTATTGCAGCCATTGCATATTATACCAAATATTCAAAATTACTTCACATGGAAAATTTACCTAATTGAGAATTGTTTAATTTTGTTTTGTCAAGTTGAACATGTTCTCGCTTTTCTGACCATAGATGACATCTGGTGGTACAGAGAGTATTCTAATGGCAGTATTAGCTTACAGAACTATGGCGCATGAGAGGGGCATCGAGTATCCAGAAATGTAAGTACTTGTCCCAGCCTGTGTTTTTTAGGTTTTTATGTGATGTGATTAGGAAAGTTGTGTTTCTGATCACTTTTTAAAAAAGTTTCATCTTGCTAATTGCATATAGTAATAATAATACAAATTATCTGACATGTGTATTTATATCAATATTTGTTGGCAACTAATTTGAAAGAGGATTAGTAATTCTTTTTGATGGATTAAAAAATTTAACATAATTTCTCCTTTGCAAATCCCAAAATCTTTGTTTTTTGATGTGGCAGTTTACTTAAATTTTGAACTAACCCTCGTCTGGATACATTATTGTAATGTTGACTTTTATAATTGGGGATCAGAAAACGGTCTGTATCTCTCTTATCAAAGACTTGATCATTCTAGAATAAACTTTACTTTGTAGCTTTTGGAGAAACCTTTCAGAAATCATCAAATAAAAAATATGTTGACTGGCTTGTTTTCCCAATAAATTGGTCTTAGCTTCGTGAAAGATATTCATAAGCTAGACTGCCTCAAAAGACTTACAGCTAAATAATGAATACATGTATTAGCATCAGATTTCATGCTAGACTAATATGAAGGCTGCAATCACATAAAAGTATTCCCATTGGTATATGGTATACGTTATTCGCTATTATGCTCCTGGAGAGGTACTCATGTGTGTTTAGTGATGAGGATAATCCCTGTCAATTTCAAATATGAATGCCTCCCCTGGGAATCTGGAGCATATAGCAAATACTGTATAGGACTACTTCTATGTGATGGATCGATAAATCAGTTTCTATTTTGTATCGTGTTTGCCAGCTGTCATAAAAAAACTCCTTTGATCAAGCGTTTCTAGAGACAAACAGATTTGTTCAGTCTGTAAATTCATTAAAAAAATCTCCTGTGGTGCTTATTTTTCTATACATTCAAAAGTATTTTCCAGCTAAATAATTAGCATACAATCAAAATCAAACATATTTCCGTAAAAATTGTTTTATATTAGGGCCTATTCCACCTTCTTAGTGTAATAACCGGGCAAATTTACCACTTTGTGCAATGAAATTTACAAATGTGTTTCCTTCTTGGGTCACACATACTGTCTTCACCTTATAATATTACTCTATTACTTTATTTTGTAGCTTTCAGAAATCATCAAATAGAAAATATGTTGGCTGGCGTGATTTCCAAATAAATTGGTCTTAGCTTCATGAAAGATATTCATAAGCTAGACTGCCTCAAAAGACTTCCAGCTAAATAATACATGTAATAGTGGGGACGGGTTGGCGCAACGTTTCTGCCCTCACCTTTCACCGCTGTGGCCCGGGTTCGATTCCCGGTCGGACCTAGGTTGTACGTGAATTTGGTTCTCGATCCATACTCGTCCTCGCAGGTTTTCTCCGAGCACTTCGGTTTCCTCCTGCATCTAAAATCGAAAATTCTTTCCAATATTCTGTCTTTCACACCACGGAGGCGTCCCTTAAGCTTGAATTTAATGCATATGCACTATTGGGATTAGCCTGGCTTTCAGCCGAATGTTATAAATAAAAAAAAAATATTTGCTTATTTTGCAGCATTGCAGCCCATTCCGTCCATGCAGCCTTTGACAAAGCTGCGTATTACTACAGGATGAAGCTAATACATGTTCCAGTGGACCCTGTAACTAGGAAAATAAATGTCAAGGTAATGAATATATGAATGAGTTATTGGTTGTTTTGTAAATTGTTGTCTGACTATTTACATGCCTTTAATTGTCATGAAGCACATCTACAGCATGTCATGAACACTCGTAATAAGCCAGTCCTGGCATTTATACAATAACCCTTTGAACCCGACGAGCCGGTATACCAGCTCACGTGTCAGAAACTTGATGTATCTGTTAACAAGCATGGGTAGTTACAATTTTCAATAGTCTTATTTATATTGGAAGACATCAATGAACCTTTGAACCCATGGTTGATGGGTCATTTTGCTCTTATTTACTCGAAAGAGGTGAAAAATTCCTCATAATTTCGTAAATTCGATCACAATTTTCAACAAATATGGTTCGCCCATAGACTACAACGTAAATGTCGAATAAATAGTGTACTTTTGTGAATGCTGGTTATTGGAACAATTCAGACTACTGTAAAATGAAAAAGTAAAGCAAGAGAAATCAAAATCAAAGTAGGTTTAGGTGTTATATTGTGTTTTTTAACAGCGGTACAGATACACGTGGAATGGCTAGGGTTCAAAGGGTTAATATATATTTATTCTCCGGAGCACTGTGTCAGAGTGGTTAGAGCAATTCATTGGACTCATAATCGAAAGGTTGTTGGTTCAAGCCCAGCCTGGCCACCACAATGTTGAGTACTTGAGCAATAAGCAAGATTTTTGATCCACTTTGTTCCTCCCCACCCAGAGGATCGGTATGTAAAAAGTACTGGGAAGATAAATCAGACTTATTTGTGCAGGAGGAGTAGCATACCCCCCTCCCCCAGGACTGTCTAGCTGTATAATTTTGTTGAGACTCAGACAAGATTGGACAGCCCGGAACTAGGGCTAAATGCCAAATAACAACTGTCCAACAGATTACTGTGTTTTCTGTTGCAAATGTCACAGGTTCACAGTGCTTGACACTGATGGGGCTATCCTCTCCATTTACAGGGTTAGTATGGGTCCTTGAAAGTCCTTGAACAAATATTATTCACTTTTTTTCAGGCAATGAAGAGCAAGATTAACAAAAACACATGTATGCTGGTTGGCTCAGCACCATGTTTCAACGCAGGAGTGATTGACGACATTGAAGCTATCGCAAAGGTGAGACAGATTTGAATAGGGAGAAAGAAAACAAGATGTAAAATGTGAAGGATTTCAGTTTAGTCTGGAAACTTAAATACCATTTATTTAGCCAGGTTGCTTGGAAGCAAATTCATTCCATCAGCAGCAAAGCAGTTGGTCACAATCTGCCTCCATTTAGCTTTCCTCTTTGCAGTAAAGCTGGTTTCAGACTTGCCTGCCGTGTGGTCTTACGACCAGCGTGACGTCAACATTTTAAAGTGAGCAAACTCGACCGTGTTGCATCTGCTTGCCGTACAACAAGCCGATATATCGACTACCCTGTCTTGATGGTCGCAACGACACAATATTTTGAGTTGGAATAATAAATTCAACTTTTTTTGCGACAGACCATTACAGCAATATGCAAATGTGTCGTGATACAGTACCACAACTCAAAATTGTAAATGTTTTGTCGTGTGCCACAACGACAGCTAGTCTGAAACCACTTTCAGAGTACTGAAGATACAGCCTTGTTTATGCATTGGTAGGTTGGTAAAGTGCATACTGGGAAATGAATGAGATCACTGTCTGATTTCTGCAGGGCATGCCCTATAGCCAACAGAGTTGCCATTGGTGAATTGTATGAGAAAGACGTCACTGTCCTGTCAATCATTGAATCAAAGCAAGGGTATTAAATTCTACTGCAGGGCTATTAATTTCAATAATCTGGGATTGATTTCAATATCATATGAATGCATCGTAAACACATAGCAAGACCACCTCTTAAAACCTTGTTCATTGCGTAGGGCTGGTTGTAATTTTTCCCTTTTTCAGCATTTAAAACTGGCAAAAAAACTACCATATGACAGGATCCTAATGGAAAGCAGTGCTTGACACTGATGGGGCTATCCTCTCCATTTACAGGGTTAGTATGGGTCCTTGAAAGTCCTTGAATTTTATTTTGCAATTTCCAGGCCTTGAAAGTTCTTGAAAAACTGACTTTATCAAAAAAAGTCCTTGAAAGTCATGGAATTTTTGAATGTCAGAAATGTAAAAAATTAATATGTCAAAAGAATTTACCATGCAATTATTTTTATCTAAAAAATGAGCGAAAACAAATTTATTTTATTTGTCGACACATTTTCTGCCGGCCGCCGCTGATGATATGAGGAAAAGTCCTTGAATTCTTCTTTGAAAAGTCCTTGAATTTTGGAAGTGAAAAAGTGTACTAACCCTGATTTATTTATGTCTATTTTTATCCATAGCTTGGTCTCAAGTACAACCTTCCAGTCCATGTCGATTGCTGTTTAGGTGGATTTATTGTGCCCTTCATGAAGAAAGCTGGCTTTAACCCTCCGCCAATGGACTTTGCTGTAAAAGGTGTTACCAGTATATCAGCAGACACACACAAGGTAGGGCAATCTTTAGTCGCAATTGGGTAATGACTGCTGTCACATGAACATTGTCATTAGGTTTAGGTCTAAAAGTTTTATCCTTCAGTGTACACAAATTCTGTAATCTCATTGGTCAAACGTATTTTAAACAAAACCCGTATTCATGATTTTCAGAATCAAAAATAAGCCAAACCCTGAATATATCCTGTATTCCGTGACTCATACACAAACACTATATTGCTCGTTATCAATTGAACTAAAAATGTGTTTGTGCGTCGTTTAAGTTGCTGTGTAAGAGTGTATCGCATATGGAATGCATCGTTTACGCATTGGACGTGGCAGAAGCATACACATCAATACGCGCATACCCAACAAGCGTGCAGCATGACTGTTGACTTGGGGCTTACCATACTTTGTTTCTAAAGCTTTTATGATTAAAATTTCATTTTAAAATTTTGTTTTTCATGGTAAGTTTACCAACGAGATTACAGAATTCATTCATGTACACTTTAAAAGGATAAAACTGTTGCCCCCTACTTGTTCTCACAAAATACGGGAAATATCTAGGGTCTGGTGCCATATTCCATTCGGCCTATAGGCCTCATGGAATGTGACACTGGACCATATTTCATGAACAAGCATGGAGTAACTAATAGTATTCAGTCATCTTCAGTTGCATTTTCAAAGATGCTAAAAACAGACACCAGAAACTTTTCATCTCTTCAGCTGATTTCAGCTCTTTTTTTTTCACTTTTCATCTGATTTTAGCTCTTTCTATTACACTTTTCAACTCTTTGAATGAGTCTACTTTCCCTGATGCATGGAAGAAGGCTAAAGTAACTCCTATATTTAAATCAGGTGATACAACTAATGTAAGTAACTATAGACCTATCTCTGTATTACCAATTGTGTCGAAGATAATTGAAAGAGCTGTTCATGATCAATTATATGAATATATGAGTAATGTAGGACTATTATCAAATACTCAATCAGGATTTCGTCCGAATCATTCCACAACAACAACTCTTTTAGACGTTCAAGATTATATTTTAAAGAATATGGATGATGGTTATGCTACAGGTGTTTTATTTATAGACTTAAAGAAAGCATTTGATACTGTAAATCATGATATTCTGATTGGGAAACTTCAACAATATGGGG
>JXSR01S036272.1:0-12254 GCA_000969725.1 Ophiothrix spiculata | reverse complement strand
ATATTTTTTACAAATTTGGCACAATTTTATAAAAATTTCATATAAATCAACCGTATGATCAAGTTGTTACAATGTAAAATCAAAAATATAAATCTTAACCTTGAATCTACAAAAGATATCAAAATTATAGCTTGTTTAGTTGTTTGGTTATAGTGAAATCTTTCTTTTGCCATTTTTGGTTGAAAATTATGCAAATTTCATGTTAATCAACCCATAATTTCCAAACCCTTCAATGAAAAGCTTGCAAAAATGAAATCCAGATGCTTCAGATATTATTTTACCAGAATCCGTGTTCAAAAATATCAAAATCAAAACTTTCCGGACCACCGATTTCTGTTTAATGAATAGAATAACACAATAGGCTGAGCAGGTCACGTGACGCCCGCCGCTGCACTATTAGGAGAGGAACAGTGCCTCTTCAAATTTGATATCTCTTAAATATCGCTCTAGGATCAGAGCTCATTTACAGATTTTAAAAAGATGAAATATCGGAAAAGATACATTACAAAATAACATCTTATTGTTATTTTTCTTTGACAAAACTACAATTCTTTGTGGAAATGCAACAAGGTTGGGTCTCCATTTTAGCAGAATTTAGTTAAGTATTCCTTTGCAATAGGAAATAGAAATAAAAACAAGAATTCTTGTCCTATGAGTGCAAGAAAGTTGTATCTGCAATGGATGCCATATGTTCAATTATTTAACAACTTATCACTAGAAGTTGAAAAATCCCTTAATATTTCTCTCCCGTATGTCAGTGGCTCTTGAAATGGTCCTTCAGGCGATCCAAGACTTGACATTATACAGTGTACAATGCATTTTTAATGGCAGCTCTTGTAGATATGACTTTTAGATCTTGCACTCACATGACAATCTGAGCATACTTTCCAATCAAGTCTCAAACAAAAATGATTAAACAAAATTATGATGAAAAGAATATATTAAAAAATCAAAAGGAAAAAAAATGTGTTTGTAAAATGTGTTAGAACTACAAAATGGCAAAAAGCAGATACAACAAGTTGCATTCACATACATATTTTGATCATACTTGAAATACTTGATATGAGATTTTAGCATGTAGGGGTAATTTTTGTTTGCAATTTCAAGTTTTCCAGCAAAATTGTACAGAAGTGTTTAGCTTTAATATCAAGACAATTCCCTGTACACTTCTTAATTTCCTTCATTCAAAATCATCATGACAGACTCACAATTGAACAAGATTAGTTGGACTTTTTAGATAAAGTCGCTCGCTCGTTAGCTTGTTTGCAATTTCTCGGATCAATTGAACAAGCGGACAGCTTCATGAAAGTATAATCTGATTTCTTTAGCGAAAGTTCATTTTGGAAATGTCAGCCAACTCATTTACATTTGATTTCAAATGCTAATCATTGTAGCTTTGATATTATCAGGGACATTTGTGTAATTACACAGGATATAATGCGTATGTGATGAGTGGTATGGTGTGGAGGAAATTTGAAGATGAAGTGAAGATTGAAATAGGAATGGTCAGAAATGAAATATGGCAGTAAGTTACAGGAAATTTGCTGAAAATGGGGAATCATTTCATGATTGATTTTATGGAGTAGGGTTAGACGAAACTTAATTAAAAATATAAGGTGTAGTTGAAGAATAGATTTTGAGTTAAAATAGTTTTAAATTAATTTTGGCTAAGGGCATCATTACTACTTACTTGTTTTCACTACATCAATATTTTAATTATTAAAGATGCTTATATGGTTTCAACAACTATTCAGTATTCTTTTTGAACATCGGTTTAGTGATTAGTGATCTCGCCTTCCATGTATTGGCACCAGGTTCGATTCCCGGTTGGGGTATTTGGCAGAATAGAATCCGGACTCTTAGCTAAGAGTTTTATCTGATTTGGTAGAAGCATTGGGTCAGATGTTTTAGATCTTCTCCACCCCTCCATGAGGTATTTAGAGTTGGGTAAATATTTCTTGAGAGATTGTCGTGTGTTCGAGGGGATGCAGAAGAGTCATACCTGTATATGCAATCTGCAGTCAGTATTGTAAAGATTAGGCTATTCTACCTCTGATTCATCCCTACACAGTTTCAGGTTTTTTTTAGGATTTCAAATGCCTTCACAATTGATTTCCATTGGAGTGTTGCAAAGTATCTGAAACAAATGCAGAACTTCACAACTTGAGGAACTGACTGCATGACATAGACAATACATATAACCGTTGATAAGGTTAATTAAATCTTGAAAGCATATTGTTTTTGTTTGAACTTTGCTTTCTACCCAAAAAGTGCATTATCTTTGTTCTTGTCACATCTTCTTAAAATGTGTTTTAATCACTCTCCTTTCTGCTAGCCATTTTCATGACATTGCTCTAGTGCCCTTTTATGTACCTTTTGTCATGTCTGCGTATCATTTATCCAATTTGATCCATCTGTTTTAAGACTAAACAACTTTTAATTTGTTTGAAGCTTGTCAGTATTGTTTAACAGACCTGTTTGATATCTTTGTCAAAGATGGTATATCGTTTTCTCTTGAAATGCTTTCTTCTCTCCTTTTATTCAATTTAAGTGGTCTATGTTCAGGTTAATAAAGCTTAAATGTCATGTAAGAGTTACAGTACAAACTTGGTGATGTTGTTCAATATCAAGGGTGGTAGTCTGTTTTCTACAGGTGCTGGCATTTGCAGAACCTTTCATCTTCTTGGAATGTCTTGTTTTACCGGTATAATTCAATTCAAATCATCAAAATGAAGATTTCTGATAGATATTGAATAGCAAAGAGTAGCATTTTAAATAAATAGTAAAATAATACCTATTATCTTGAGCCCTATATCATTAAAAGAATACTTTGACATCCGTATGTATTTTGGGCATCAAGGCAAATGATCCTATGTGGAATGGTGACACAATGAATATTTTGTTCGTTGTTTTTGTCAGAACACTTGAATGAGCTGACATCTCTCAGCTTGTTTTATCTTTCAACATTGCAGTCACTTGTAACAAGCTGTCCACCCATAGGGTTGGTCTATGAGATGCATGCAGGCTTCCCACAAAGTTTACTCTATAGTCTTTTCTGTTGTATGCTAGATGACTTGCAGATTCTATATATTGTTTATGATGTCTTCCAGCTCTGGTCTTCCTCTGGGTCTGTTGCCTTCAATATGATCTAATAGAATCTGCAGGTAACATCCTGCTCATTCCAATTTTCATCCTCTTAACATAACCAAAATACTTCCAGCCTTTGTTATCCCCTGGAGCAATCAAAATGTGTTTTGCTGTGGATTACCAACAAATGATGTCAAGTATTCTTTAAATCTGAACTCATGGAGAAACTTTTGATGTTTCATCCCCAGGAGTTTCCACTTTCAATTTGTTCAAAGGAACTCCCATCTTCTCTATTTCTTTAGAAGTGGACTGGGTGAAATTCAGTACTACATTAAGATGTCAAGATCTAGGCCGCTTTTTAAATTGATGATTTCAGTTCCAACCATTGCTACCATTATGTATGTTCACACCTCTAGATATATAGTTAAGCAGCCCCAGAGGGGTGCTCAACTCTGTGATTTGGAGGAAGGGGTTGTATCTCAGACCTTTAATCCACTCATAGGGGTACATATTTGAGGAAAAAGGGTACCCATATTTTGCCCAAAATATGGATATACGTCCTGTTCTCAACGTGGGCCTCTGACAGTGTCAGACATGGTATGCACTAATCAGGTTTTCATGAAATTTAAGCGACACATCCTTGTATACTTTTATGAATAGTCCCCCTTTCCCCTCCACCTATATACAGCTACCGGATGTGCCTCTATCAGTATAACAAGGATTGTTTTCACTGCATTTAGATTTGACACATAAGAGTTAATGAAATGTTTGTGTGATACGGCGGAATAAAATTGCAACCTGGCTCGTGATGCTAATTTTGAATATCTGCAGATTGGAGATGCAAAAAGACAAAAGTGGGGATTACGAGCTTTTTGTTTGAATCAAGAGTATCCTAACATGCTTTTTTATTGATAACTTCTGTCATTGTGTGTAATTTCAAGTTACATTTTAATAAAAGAAAAATTATAAACCTTTTTTTTCACTAAAATTGATTTGTCTTTTTGTTATGTCAGAAGAAAAAAAACATTCCAACTTCATTATTGAATAAACTTCTGTATTTCATTGAGTTTGTTAGAAAAAGTGAAGGGATGGCAAGTTTATTCACAAGTTAATTTCTTGGGTTTTTAAAAAATTTTGAATAAGCAAAATGTATGAGAAATAACTCGAAGGGGAATCTATTTATATATCTAATATCTTCATGGAATATGTGTGTCTCTGTTGTACCAATCAATTAATAAAAGCAATGCCATTCGAAAGCTGTTATCAGAAATGCCAATAGTTTGCCACCTATCAGAATGTTTTTATTTTTCAGCAAACAGTTTTGTTTCAGTATACAGGGTTACTGCTCTTTTAGAAAGCTTTTAGCAAAGTCGGTTTCCAGTGCATTAATTTGGTGCCTTTTATTTAAGATAGCCCATAAGTTTTGTATTTAAATGAAAAAGGCATCTTCATTTTATTTACATTATCTGCACCAATAACTCTGCAGCTTTAATCGTCTTGTTTACTAATCATTTCAACTCTAAAAGGGCACTTATAAGAGCATTTTCCGTCCTCTTGTCACTTTGAATTTCTCGTCAAATATCCCAAGACGTCGACGTTTTGACAAGTTCTCATTACAGGTTATTTTGATGTTAACGTAAATGACGACCTTTGCTCTTGGCTATTGTCGTCGTTTATTTCATGCTGCATATATTGAGATGCGTGACAGACAATATCCAAATATATATCAAATGTTGCATGTGCATTTCAGATGACTGTTTTTAAACATGTTTGTTGATATTTCTTAGGATAGATTTTATTATCCAGATAGGGGTTTTATTTCATGTTAAAGATTCAATTTTATTACAATAGACAAACTAACTTGATGCCACTAAAAGTCCATTAACTAGTATCTTTTGAAATTAATGACCCTGTTTGGAAAGTCTGTCTTTCATATTTGACTCGGTTTTGCTAAATGTGTGCTATGTTTCCAGAATATTTAAAAGGATTTTTGATGGTGCATTTCTCCTTTATCAATTGCAAAATAGAAAAATGCTCAATGTAGCAACACAAAAGTTGATGTCATTTTACGTTCAAACCCTTTAAAAAGGGGAGATATAATTTCATATATGCATGACTACTGTATCAAATGATCATTGCGGTATAAAAACAGATGTGCATGTCATTCAGCACTAAAGGGATTAAAGTAATCATCTCAAATTGCATCCCGACAATGATTTGTCTCTATTCATCTCTCTTGTAGATTAACGGTGTTAGCGGAGCAAGAAAATGAAGAGAAACTCAAGGAGTGGTTCTTTGGCCAGCT
Organism: Ophiothrix spiculata; assembly: GCA_000969725.1. Classification (NCBI taxonomy): domain Eukaryota; kingdom Metazoa; phylum Echinodermata; class Ophiuroidea; order Amphilepidida; family Ophiotrichidae; genus Ophiothrix; species Ophiothrix spiculata. Next base: position 6,862 of record JXSR01S036272.1, on the reverse strand, counting down.
GGAGGGACTACAACAAAAGATAGAGAAGTTACCCATCACAGAAAATGTAAGTCATTTTGATTGATTTTAGAGGCTGGCAGACTATAGTGATAACAATAATGATAAAGAATATTGCTCTGTCTGTGCTAAATCAAAGCCTAACAATCATAACAACTAGACAATGTTTTGATTTATTGTTATTGATGCCGTCTGGCCAACACTTTTGTCAAAGATATAAAGCTGGCTTCAGAGTGGCTGTGGTTGCAGTTGCATGACAAGTTGTCATGTGAGTGCAAGAAGTCGTATCTACAATAGCTGCCATTTGTCATTAATTTTCATTGCACACTATATAATGTCCAGTCTTTGGTCATTATTTTTTGTGTGTCACCTGAAGAGCCATTTCAAAAGCCACTGACTTATTGGTATTGGTATATTTTTCAGGGTTTTGTCACATTATAGTGACAAGGTGTTAAATAGATATAACAAATGGCAGCAATTGCAAATACAATTTTTTTGCACTTAAATGATGAAGTGTGACATAAAAAATTTCATGTGTGCAATCTGGACCTTTTTTGCTCCAAAGTTTTGCAACAAGTACAAGCTGATAAATCAATTACTTCGTCATGCTGGTCGCAGCAACAAATCGTTTTCAGTTGGATTGAATTTAACTTGCGCAAAAAAAAAACATCATTGATAGATGCAACTGTGTCGTGTTGCATCGTGACAGCTCAAAATTGCAGTACGTATAGTTGTCTGCAACAGCCACACGCTACAACCACAACGACTACTCTGAAACAATGGAGGACATCGACATAGCTATAGAGTGTCCAGAAAAAAGTCTGGAATTTTCACCGAGCAGATTTCATTGTGATTTCACTTATTCAATAAGAAAACACCCAAATGTTGTTTTAGCAATCTCAGTTCTAGATCAGTCAATAATCACAACCAGTGCTTTCTGCGTAAATTGATTGGCTTTTTGAGAATCAATACTAAACAATTTGACTGTCAGATGGACCTTAACTGGCCAGCCATAATTCAATTTGATATTGCTTGTACCAAATGTGTGAAGCAAGGCATGTGGGACATTCACCAGACAGTGTTTAGGTAGCCTATATCTTGTTCGTCTACCTATGAGGGGAGGAAGATTCTTATGTAGGATCTGAATCTGACCGCAGTTGCCATTTTAGCCTACTAATTGGTCAGTTTTCGAGGAATTTTTTGTTTGGTTTACCCATCAGCAGCCATAATGCATCCCAATTCACATGGTTAAAAGGTGTAAATTTGGCTTTTAAACCTAAATTATTTCTTGTGTTCAGGTTTACTTATCAGGTGGTGGTCGAAATTTAAGGCCGAGCATCAAGGGTTTAGCCAGGATTTTAAAGTAGGGTGTCCAAATTCGCGGGCGGGCAAACAGGCCAACTTAAATCAAGACATCCTGGCGTCAGCATGATTAATATTCATACTTGACAAAGAAGACGATGATTAAGTTATACCAAAATGCTGACCTTTCCGCAAACGGAACGAAGATACAACACAGTATAAAGCCCATTTTGAAGTGATCAGATTTTGTGATGATGATGATTATTGAAGATAAATTCTAACATTTAACATTGAATTTCATATCATAAAATGCATTTTTGGGCACCTTATTGAATGGCCTTTGCATTTTACAGGGCGTCCATTTTTGTGATCAGCCGTCCAAATGATGGTTGGGCGGCTCTCTGGTTAAACCCTTGCCGAGCATTCATACCCAACTTAACCAAAGTATCCCCCCCCCCAGTTTGTCTTTTAGAATCAAAATGGACATGATGTAAAATGATGTTCTGTCATGAACAAGCACACATCTCCGTGATTGTGCATACAGCATGTGTGGATAGAGGAAGAGTCTGTGAATGTGATATATGATTTTATTGCCACTTTCACTTTGAAAGTGGAATTTTGTGATCTGTATAAATTTATGATTTTATTGCCACTTTTATTAGAATCTGTCGTTAAACAAACTGTATCTTAGAAACATCATACATCGTTGTTAACTAGTTAATTATAGGGGCTCTCCACATGGGAGCACCAAATGTAGATGCATCTAGATTCATGTACATTTCTGAAGTACAGATTGTGTTCACACGATCGCGCGTCACTCCGACTATCCTCCAGTTATGTGTATTGACACACTGGGGTGTGCGTTTGAATGAACACGCACAGTCACTAACAATCATTTCTTTATTTGCTGAAGTCCAGTTTAATCTAGATGCATCTAGATGTGCAAAGTACAGATTGATATACATATATTTATCATCAATTTATTCCTGTAATAATGAGAAAAAATCATTGAGCACATTTCCTAATTCATTGTCCTTGAATATAAAATGTACAAAATCATGATACCATATTCTTTTGAAAAACACAAGGGCTTGCGAAACTTCTCGAAATAACACTTATCAAGTATAAAATACTTTAAAATGAAATGCATTTCCATTTTACCTGTGGTACAAGCCTCAAGTTTCAGCAGCATGTACATCAATATTTTGATTGCAATTTTGTGCCTGTATTTCAAGTATCAAGTCACCATGCATTGTGTTCATATTCTGACAAGCAAATGCATGTTTGTTTTGTCAGAAACAGGTGAAATGTTTACACTGATCTTGATGGTTGACACTCTTGTGAGGTAGGAAATTGTAAGATTGCTCTAAAGCTTTTTAAATATGAAGTAAATGGAGGTTGATTGTCAGTTCTTCAAATGTTGTTGACAGGAGACCTGTCAGGCATGTGTAAATCATACAGTAATTAGACATGTAATGAGGAGATGGTCCGAGGGGGGGGGCTACTTAGTACAAAAGGGGTTATGGGGACGTGCCGCAAATTCGGGTAGCAAAATCAGGCTTTCTGGTATTCCAATCAGCCCTTTTTCTTCGCAAAATAAGGTATTTTGATGGGTTTTCTTTTCAAATTTGGGCCAAATTTGGACATTTCTTCTCAAACTTGAACAGAAAAAATTAGATTTTTGATTAAATTTGGCTCAAAATTTAGAAGATTTGGTATATGGATGGGTCATTTTTTCTTAAACATTGGTATTTGGATGGGTGGCTTTCCAAATTTCCAAGAGGCACGTCCCTACCCAAACCAAATTTGAGTACCCCCCCCCCCGCGAGATGGTATAGTTTATCACACTTTTTAAGTTGTGATATATATGTTTCAATATGCTTCATTGATAAATTTAAGAGAGTTGATTGGTTTAAATTTTATCACATGATTCCTAATAGTACAGAAATTCACGGATGAGCCGTATATAGTTCTTCAAAATTCATGGATAAGATGTGAATAATAAAATAGTAATATACGGTTGCCAATTATTGCATCAGTTACCATAAATGCGAACGGTACATTCAGGCACGAGATTACGCGCGCGTCAAACTTATACACACAAGCTTAATATTACATTCAATAGCCTAACATGTGATGTGTATTCGTGGTTACATTTTGTGAATGATATCATAAATTCTTCAAAAGAGATGCGTGCTTAAAAAGAAATTGATATCCTGGACCTCAGTAAATGATGGAAACAGTGAAGTTATGTTAATATTTCTTACCTTTTGATTATGGAAAGTGCAATTGTGATCAAATATATCGTGCAGAAAATCTAGACTATAAAACACACTTACCTAGTTAAAATGTTATGCATGAATACAAAATTAGACTATCCATGATCACATTTCACTTCAATTTATGGACAACCAAGTGAACAACAACATATAAAAATAAGTTTTATTTTCAATTTGAAAATGAGATATAGGAATACTTAGTGAAATATTGAATTCATCAGTTTAACTAGTCATGAGGTGCGTAACTAAATTCCCTTTAAAAAGATAGTATTTCTAGTCTATTTTTCTGTATTTAAAGTTAAATTGTTCGAAGGTGGTGTGTCTTGATGCACACAAGGCACTGGGGGACTAAAAGCCATAGATGAGGATGACCTGATAAGCAAATACTTAAGTTTTCTTTTATTTCCTTAAAAGCAGGAGAATTCTTGACAAAAACAGGAGAATTCTTATCAAGATAGAGAATAGGTCAAGTGGACAGAAGAATGGTTGGAGATCCCATGGATTTGCTTAGGACTATGTAGATAAGGGATGTTTTATTTGAAGAATCTCTAGTTACTTTCAGGATTGATGTACAAATTGAAAGGATCTATTTTTAGGCAATGTAGGTAATTTAGTCAAAACCACCATTGATGTTTTTTAAAAGGAGCATGGTCCGATTGCCTCAACATTTCAAACCTTTTGAGATTTTGGTACCAAAATTTTGCTCTTATTTTTCTCATAACCAATGTGAAATTTCATGGCTGAGTTATGTTCCGTTTTGGAGATATGTATGAAAACGTGTCTAATTATGGTAATAATACACACCATTTAGAGAGCGCCTTATACAACTGTTTCAAAGCGCTGATGCCTATTATTACGCTGCCGTCAGGAAACCGTCACAATCATTTAGCATTCACCTAGGAGTCGCTGGCCAAGCATGCACCCTATCTGCACTTAGATTGTAATGTTTCCCATAACAGCTTCCCAATAATGCTCGGGTAGACAAAGCAATGAGGATTAAATGCCTTGCCCAAGGACATAACCCGTTGGCCGTAGCGGGGCCCAAACTCACGACCTACTGATTTGGAGTCCTGCTCTATTCCACTAGACCACACGAGCTCCTATGGTAACCATAATTAATTTTACACAGTAAAATATAATTAGCTTTAAAATACAAAATAGTCTATAAAATCAAAACGGTTTGACCAATTCAGCTGAAAATTGAGTGCTTATCTTTCATATGTTATTGAAACCGTTAATTTTGAGAAATCAGACCAAGCTCCTTTAAAGTATCGCGGTACTTTTAGAAGGGGTTTTTATCTTCACAATCATTAGAGTATTTGAAAATCATTTTGACTTTGAAAATTAGACAAGTTCTTGTAGGGTATTAAAAAGTAGTGTTCGATAAAGCAGAGTTAGGTTCTTTCCTGTTCCATTATTTTGAGTATGATTTAGTTGATGAAAATTTTAGCACCAATTTTTTTATATTGGACATTATGAATAGACCACTTTTGCACGTACCATTGTTGCACACTGAAAATACCATACATACTGGTGCGTCTGCATGATCAACCACATCAACCAAGTTGTGCGCACAATGTCACCTATAATATGGTCAATCGCGCAGAAGTACCCGTATTTATGGAACTTGTGGTTTGCATTGTGGGTCAGACGAAAGTGTTCTAATGAATAGAATCAGGTCATGTATCAATTGATGCAGAAGAAACAGAAAGCTGGAAGGTGATGAGGCAAAGATAACTGGCATCAGTCACAAGATTAGATATCCAAACTTGATGCGCAAGATTAGGTCAAGTGGATGAAACTAGGCTAGGATATTCATCAGACTTCTCTGTAGCGTCAATGTACATTTATTGTATTATTGCAAAGTGAGTAGGCACATGCAAAGAAATACAAGGAGGGCTGAGAATTAACATGCGAATGGCTGAGATGTAACATTGGATATATTATATACAAATATGTTTATTGAATTTGATTTGATCTGAATTTTGGCTCGACAGTAATTATATCTTTGCTATACTTCAAGAGTTATTCAGCTTGACAAGAATTTCATTAATGCAATCAGCACAATCGAAAAAACTCTGCCTTCTTAGCATACATGATCATGATAATGGGCAAGAAACTTTACTTGCTCTGTGGTTCGGAAGTCATTTTAACCTGTTGGCCCCCTGTACGAATAGACTCTTCATGGGGTATACAAATCATGCAAGTACAGTGTAAATTGATTGATTGATTGATCGATTAATTTGATTGATTGATTTAATGTTCCATTTTATGTAGATCACAGAATAGCTATCTATGATACTGTAAAACAAGAAATATTTGCTAGCAATTTAATTTCGCTAATACCCCAAAATCACAAAATTAATTTGCCGCTAATATTAATAATGTACAATGATTTCAATGACATGCTGATGCAATTAGTGAAATTAAAATGCCGCCAAAAACCACAGACTCTGAAATTCGCAAAATTTTCTTTCCGCAAATATTTCTTATTTTACAGTATTCAAGATCATCCCAACTCCAATAGCTCCCTTCTGTTAAGTTATGTAAAATATAAATGCATATAAATCTCTGCGAAGCTCATGGAGTTGGGATGTTCTTGTAATGGCTGTTTAAATATAGCAACAATGTACTATAACAATTATCAAACAATGTCTAAACAAGTCAACTACAAGGTCAAATGTGACACTATGATTGGATAAAGATATGGAAATGCTTTCTAGTGATTTAAAAGCATTTTCAGAAATTTGTATACATTTATATTTAATAAATATAATTAACAGAAGGGAGCTATTTGAGCTGGGATGTTCTTATTCTGGCGTATTCATTTATATTATCTGGCAAAAAAAAACAAGATATAAAAAGAAAATGCTTCTTCCAAGATGTTATATATGGCCCCATTTTAGACAGGTTGTTGACTTCTTACAAGAGCCTAGGTCAATTAGATAAATTACAGAAATACATATCAATTCAGGTAATGATACACACTCTAATGATGTCAATAAAGAAAGAGATAAATATGTGACCCGTCATATTGAAAGGTTCCTTAAGGGTTCCCAAAAATCCAAACTGATATTTTGGTCTCATCTGAAAGCTGAGTTTTTTAATCTTTAAAATGACACCTTGCTTTGGTTATTGGATGTTCGGTTTCAAAGTTACATCTAAATCGGTAAAAGGCATCAAGCTGATTCAGAAAGCTATAGTTCGTAGCAAATCAAGTTGAGAGGATTTTTATCTTGATTTTTAACACATTTTTCTAATGTTTTAGATGTTGGAACCTGATT
>JXSR01S036271.1:5294-23193 GCA_000969725.1 Ophiothrix spiculata | reverse complement strand
AGCTACACTTCAGCAAAACATTTGTATTCCAGATATCATTTTGCTCCTATATTCTATCAACCTTGAAGTATGCAGCAAGCAATCAGACTCTGTTATGAGATCCATAGCATATCCAATGTATTGTTTTTACAACATTATGAACTGGTGTTTTTGTGTTGTGTAAGAGACTAGTAATTGATTAGGAAACATGGACAAACACCTAATGAAGATACATAAAAAATAAATTCCCTTAGGCCACACTTATTTAATTGTTTGTCTCAAAGCTGCCGCGTGTGTTAGTTTAAACATGCGCATTAACATCACCAAATTGTCGAAATTTGAATTTTTCTTCTAAATCTTTTGTTTTATTCTTAAATTTCGTCAAATAAAACCCTATCGAAGATCACAAAATAATTTCATATATGTGTACCGTCGCGGCAAAAGGGACCAGTTGTCGGCAACTTCCATTTTGCGCTAGAGGCCGGTAAAGTTGAACTATACCAAAATATGATGGGAAGGTCATTTTGAGTTTTTTGTGGAAATGAAATCTTTGAACCCTTTTGTATCCAAAATGTAAAGATGGTTAATCAAATATACCGACTAACTTGTAAAAAAGTGTGATTTTTATCGCTATGTCGAATCGTTTTCATCATGAAAATGTGAAAATTTGTGTTTTGACAAACGGTTATGAGTACGATTTTATAATTTGCCAAAACTCGTCACCCAAAGTTCCGATTTGCATGATTTTGGTATCATTGAAAAGGGAATTAAATGAGCTTTACCACCATATGAAAATCTCCATATTTTGGTTTTGACCCAACTGGACCCTTTTGCCGCGACGGTACACATATGCAAGTAAATATCAATGGATAGAAAATGAATGGCGAAAAGTCTAGTTGGAAAAATTTTAAATAAAAAAAAAGAAAAGAAAAATACCGCATTCCGCATTAGGTTTTATATTTAGGCCAGACAAACAATTAAATTGTGGCCTTATATTCTCAGCACAAATACCATTCCTCCTTTAGGGATGTGAACAATTTCCAGAAAATCTAACATCTGCTTATACTTTACTGTTTTTGAAAGGATTACAGAATAAAATTTAGGAACAGATATCAACAGGAACTGTCTCCATGGATACGACTTTGGGGTCATGTAATTTGACAACAAAAAACTTTTTTCTGTTATAAGGTTTGGTTACAAAAACAAGTTGAAGCAACTGAAATGTGAACATTGATCAATGATGGCCCACAAGATACAGCACCTTAATACAGAATAACCACTTTGACAAGTAGCCGCTCACTCCTAAATTCAGCTTCATGGTTGCTTTACTGTAATTTCTAGAATATAAACCACTTATGCATTAATTTATGCGCCAACAAAAGCCAATGCAGCTTATACACAATCACTTAAATCTTCATCCCTTAAAATACTTCAAATAGGATATATATCATCACTATATCCAAGTTGGCTATATTATAGTTCTGTTTATATGGCGATAATTGACTGGTTTTTTGTTTTTTTAGATTTTCCCCGGAGTGCGGTTTATATTCTGGGTGGTTTATATTCCGGAAATTACAGTACTAACTTATAACCTCCTTTTATCTATGAGTTCAGCTAATTACTGTATTGGCAGTGTATAAGCTTTTTAATATATTTTGTTTTTGTTGTAACAATTACTTCACTTAAAAAATTGCACAATTTAATCTAACAATAAAACTGTACTTTGATAATAAAGAACTTATACTTTGGCTAAAATGCAATTCTGTGGCCCCATGCATGAACCCCATATCCCACAGGTTGAAAAGTTACTCATCAAGATAAACTTTGACGTAATTATCTTCCCTTTGGTGTTGTGTGAGTTGTCAATTTCATGTATGGGAAAAGTGTAGCAACGAGTTCCATGCATGAACCCCGTATCCCACAGTTTCCAAGTTAGTACATGGGAGAAAAATAGGTCAAAGTTTATCTTGATGAGTAACTTGTCAACCTGTGGGATATGTGGTTCATGCATGGGGCCACAGAATTTAAGAAACCATATCTTTCAATCACTGCTGGGATATCTAACTGCAATCCAGTCCATTGACATTTCTTTTCCTGGGCGCAGTCCTGGTATAGCAGCTTACAGGATATCCATCAGAATTCAGACATCAATCCGCATTCAGCATACCTGCTATGCCTGTATAACTGCTCCGACTTGGTATACAAGGCCTCAATCCAAATGCATCACTACCTGTATTACTTAAATTTTTCCAACATGAGGTCCTTACAAACAGCCATAACAGCTCTCTGTATTCCATTTTACAGGAAGATGTCACACACACTGTCAATCAACATTTAACATATCTGTATCACTTTTAGGCCAAAAAAATTTGTTGTATTGGAGTAACCCGCCCGACCCTAAACATTTCAAAAAAAGAGGGAAAAAGAAAAAAAAATGCTTAAGATCGCCATCCGGTCTCCCTTGAAACGCCATGCGGTGCTCCTTCGAAAAAGGAAACGTAAACACGACAACTCAACAACGCAATGAGATGGATCTTGACCAAGTTCTCTCGCTGTGACGGAATAAACTTGTGGAGTTGAATATAGCGATTGCCCCCATGCCCAGCTACAGTGTGTTGGTAACAGGCAAAGTGGGACCAAAATTGTTGTTTTCTGTACTTCAGAAGGTAGATTTAACACTTGCAGTAGGTGAACTTGCACAACAGTTGGTGGATAAGTTCAGTGATGACGAGTGCAAGTATGTTGTTTTATTTAACTCTGTGACATCCTCCATGCAAATATGGTACATACAGATCAAATACGCTTAAGGGGCCTGTTAAGGCTTTTATTTTGACTTTCTTTTTTGGCTTATAAGTCAAAAAATATTAAGTTACAGTAAATAAAAGTATACATTTCTAGAAAGGAAATTTGACAAGCAATCTGTTTATGCTATTGGTTTGGTCCAAAAATGACCACATGTCAATATTTCAAAACCTCTTCTCATTTAAACGGTGATTTTGCTTGAACATTTTTCGGGAAAAGTAACTGAAAAAATTGTTACTGCCATTTGTTCACATATCGTTTTTTGAAAGAAATCTAAAATACCAATGTTCAATTATTTGGTCTTTGTTTACAATATTGACAAGTTTATTGCGGGATTTTAACAAATATGCTCATGCAAGAACATAACGCAACGCGTTCACCCGCGCACGCAGTACTTGTTGCCGCGCAAAAAGGCACGCACATCAAAACACGCAACATAAACGCAAAATATAGGACGCGTATCTATGCCCGTATTTTCCCGCCAGCAGCCACGTGTTATTTATTACTGTAAAATGTCAAAATAGTCTCTTAATTTTACCTATAAATAAGTTTAAAAGTTTTGTTTTGTAGTATTTTATTGTCTGTAATAAAAGGTAACATGCTGAAGTATCAGAAAATTCAGAAAAACCTAATTCTGTTTCAGAACAAACGGCCGGGATTAACAGGCCCCTTAAAGCTGTTAAAAAAAGCCACTCGCCTTACCCTATTTGAAAATTCTTGTTACTCCAATACAACAATCAATTTTTTGGGGCTTTACTTTGAACTTTCTGGGTGATATTTTTTGCAAACAGACAATTACCACCTCTCCCTGTATTATCCAGAGTATACTATTCTCATCCAACATTGCTATTTTTAGCATGGTTCCAAATAAAACAGAAATACAGTGGAACCTCAAACACAAAATCTGAGATAACACACATTTTAATTTGTGATATCAGGATTTTGTGTTATCCATCACTAATTATACATAAATCCAGCGCCAGAGACTTGAAAGACAACTTTCGTGTTATAGGGAGTTTGGGTTACCAGATTTTGTGTTAAAGAGGTTCCACTGTACATCTAATGCACAGTGAATGAGACAAGTTTGGATTTTTATAGGCTGCAGGGGATACAAGGGGAAGCTCGCCAGTCCGACAGCTCGTTAGTCCAACAGCATGCTATTATTGGAATCATTAAATTTCCTACAAATCAAATCTCGATGGTGCGTATGATGAGAGCGTGTTCAACTACGCATCTGTAATGAAAATGTGCGGTGCGTATCTTGATTGGTTGCTTGACGCGACTTTTGCGTAAAAAGAAGTCTTTCGTACTGCGTGAGGTGAGATGCTTGTTTATTGAACGCATTTGTTGCGTTCAAAATTTAATGATTTGTAGGAAATTTAATGACTTCAATAATAGATAGAATTTGAAAATAGACTCGCTAGTCTGAATTTAAAAAAAAGGCTTGCTAGTCCTAATATTAATTACAGCTCGGCAGTCCGAATTTTAGAAACAGCTCGCTAGTCCGAATATTAAAATAGGTTCGCTAGTCTGAATTTAGAAATAGGCTCGCTAGTCCCGAATTTTGAAAATTATGTTAGTCCAAATTTTAAGAACAGCTCGCTAATCCGAATAGGAAAAATTAAATTCGGACCAGCGAGCTGTTTTCCAAATTCGGACTAGCGAGCCTATTTCCAAATTCTGACTAGCGAGCATATATCTAAATTTGGATTAACAAGCTGTTTCTAAAATTCGGACTTGCAAGCCCTTTTTCAAATTCGGACTAGCAAGCTGTTTTAACAATTCGGACTGACGAGTCTATTTTCATATTCCGACTACGGAACCTTCGGACTAGCGAACTGTTTTTCCGGACTAGTGAGCCTTTTTCAAGGTTATATTTACCCCATTTAATAATGTTTTGGACTAGCGAGTCGTCGGACTAGCGAGCGAACCCTGGGGATACACATTCATAATTAAGGTAATTTAATACCTTGTCCTAAAACATAATTCTCAATACATGACATTAGCAAAAATTAAATTTGAATTTGCAAGAATAATTATAATATAGGCAAGATTATAGAGCAAGCCATTTGTATCAAAAATACTTGTTATCATTTCCACTTGCATTAAAGGACCATGGTCTGATTACCTCAACATTTTTTCAAACTTTTTGAGATTTTGGTACCAAAATGTTGCTCATATTTTTCTTATAACCTATGTGAAATTTAACGACTGAGTTATATTCAATTTTGGAGATATGTATGAAAATGTGTCCAATTATGATAACCATAATTAATTTTACACAGAAACATATAGGCAGATCTGAAATACAAAATTGCCCATAAAATCAAAATGATTTGACCCGATTCAGCTGAAATTTGAAACTTAGACCTCTTGATTGGTCATCTTTCATATTTCATTGAACACTAAATTATGAGAAATCAGACCAAGCTCCTTTAATTGCATCGAATAACTAAATCTAGTGAACAATTCGTTGATACATATGAATTTCTTGCTAGCATCAGATATCTAAGTCTAGAGAGCAGTCCGTTGATAATAATGCATATTTATTGCTCGTAGAAAACCTCCGCCTCTCTGCTTTTTCATCTTCCTCGTCATTTCTTTTGAAATCGGACTCGCCGACATCGTTACTTTCAACGTCCGCATCGCTTTCGTCTCCCGATGACGATAGTTCTGAATGCTCATCATTACTTTGTTGTGTCTGCTTGTGTTTATCTTGTAATTTTTCGATCTCTTTTGTTTCTGGATGTTGATCCCAATGCTCTGAAAATCAAGACACATACACACACAAAAGAGAAAAATTCAATCAAAAATTGTAAAAAAGTCTATACGAGTAGTGCTCTGGCAAAATGAGCGGAAAGTCGCGATTGAAGATTTTGAATAAATGGCCGCTAAAGTAAAAATATGGTGAAAAAAAAGCAAATTTCGTTTTTTGACATAAAATGCATTAATGCATAAGTGTGAAACTATTACTCGCGTTTTGAAGGTCAGTTATGCCAAAAAAAGCAATTATTAACGGGTAATTGATGGCGTTTTGCTATCATACACTACGGTAATCAGTAACTTTAAAATTGATTTGCGACATTTTTTACTGCCAGATTTTAAGTGGACTGCCTTGTATTTCAATCTCTAATCTCTAATGAGATTATAGATAATTGAAATATGTCATAAACTTAATTTTGAAAATCGCCACTTTCCACTCATTTTGCCAGAGCACCACTCATATAAGAATGAGGTCTTCATTGATAAGTTTAAAGTACCTGTCAATTACAAGTTACCATGAGAGTATCCAGACCTGGGGGGTACGGGGTAGGGGCACTAACACATGATATGGGTATGTGCTGCGGTCAAGACCCGCTTTTTGACTTCCTCTTCCGCTTCTCAAGACTCCCATTTTCAAGCTTACTCCGGTTCTAAAGAAACCATTTCTAATGAGAAACATCAAAAAAGTATGTTTTTAATTGAAACTAAGTGAGGCCTCACTAGACTTCCTCACCAGAGTGAGAACTTCTCACCGACTGAATTTTGTGATATATGGATAATTAGACCATCTTGGTCATATATGTTTATATTTCTTATTCAATTCCAAATACAAGTATATTAAACTTACAATTGACGTACAAGGATCAAATTATACCACATTTCTAGGTGGGTATTTCTAAACAGAACTTCTCATTGAGAACAGGAAGTCTAGTGCCGTCAGGCCTAAGTTTGTCAATTTTGTCACATTCTAATGGAAAAGAGCAGTTCATAAGACCTTAATTTTGAAAAAATAAAATCAGTTCCCAAGACCCTATTTTGACCAAAAATTCACTTCCATTAGCCTATATGTTGGGAATCTAGTGTGGCACATACCTACCAACAACAGCCAATCTATTGAATTTGTCTTAATCCTATTCAGATGAAGCTCAGTACATCCCCTGGAGTACATCAAAATGGGGACTTTGCAGAAGATGGTTAATTATTTGTTCTATTTTTGTATTTTCTGTATATGCTTTGAACTCAATTTTGAAAACCAAACTGACTGCAAAGTCACATGGTCTGATGATGCATTGCATCAAAATTGGGGAATCCGTCAAATTGGGTACAGATTCCCTTTTTAAAATTCCATGACTGCATCACAAATTTCACAACCACATTCTCTCTTTCTTTAATTGTATAACTCCATATCTCACCTTTTTGGCTTAAATAACCTGGTGGTCTCATACACATGCAAAGCCTGCCCTCTACTGCTAGTCTAAGGAGATTATTAGCCGCTCTATACGAGTCATTTCTGGCTGCCTTTGCTGTTATGAAGCCGCGTTTATCTGCCCAAGCTGAAACAAAAGCACAGGAAAAGAAATAAGAATTACACAAAGTGAATACAAGTTTTAAAGTATGTATTCCGTGTTATCCTGAATCCACTATTGAAATATTGCCATCGCCACTGGAGAGCACACTCTGGCCTTGTGAAATATCACAATGTAGACACATAGGTCCTGAGTTCAAACATTGCCAAAGCCAGCAGGGTGCATCTGGACTGCTTCGTTGACCCAAGTGCATTGAGTAGCTCTTGGGAAGCATTACAATCAAAGTAATTATAGGTTTAGTGCTAAATTAGCTTTTGCCTACACAATATATATTTTGAAGAGAAATGGTCGTGATGATTTCCTAAAAACGACATAATAACCCAGGCATAATAATTGCCAGTATCAGGCAGATAACAGCATAACTAATATCAGTCTTTGACAGATCTACCAAGAATCAATGCAGAGAGATGCTGTGCAGATGATAATTTTAATCACCAGAATCAAACAAATATGTAGTACTGCTGTATGAGGCAGTCATGGGTGGTTCATCGCTAAGTGTCTTATTTTTGGATTTAAAAAATGGGGAAAAAGTTTTTCATATCATTTTTTTTTCTTGAAATTTGTTCATAATAGTGCACAAATAGAATGAGCACTCGGCGTGATCTTTAAACGGCTTCAATAATTTTATATAGCATCAAATTTTCAGTGTTGTAGCATAGAGAAAACCATAAAAAGTCATCTCCGTCACACTATTTGTTACGGAAATGACAATCAGAGAGTAAATGTCAAGCACAGTAAATTCAATTACATGTCCTCAATATCTGAACACAAATGAATAACCATTGAGGAAGATTCTTTCAAATGGAGAAAACCAGATGATTACGACTCAAGATTTTATTGCCATTATGAACAGGTGAAGGTGTCAAGAAATCAACTCCATAACGGTACAAAATAATGGAAATGAACGTAATGGAAATGATGGTTCAAACATTTAGATCAGTATAACGTCTTCCAAGAGCGATGCCTAGTGTGATCGTTTTATAGTAGGGTACAGGTAACAATTCTGTTTGCATTGTCAATCAGAACAGACATTACTCTTCTATATTTGTGATGACTCACACCAAAAGGGGGGACTTTGAAGATATCAATTTTGATTTTTTCATTTCATCTGTTGCAGTATTTTCTAAGCTTTAAAATGACACCTTACTTGTTGAAATTGATCAACACAATCAAATTTTACAACAGAAAATCTGCTGAAAATTCTTTATTATTTTTGTTGCCTATTTTCACCTGTATCTTGAAAAGTGTTCTGTCGCAAAGTCCCTCTTTTCGGTGTGAGTCATCACATTTATTGTGTCATACAGTGTTACAGAAATTACACCGAATAAAGCTACGCACCGTCATTTTTGCAAAAGTCTGTATAATTTTGATGGATATTTATCAGAGATACCAGAGATAAATGATATGTGCCAAGTAGCCGAATCATGCAGGTACTTATTGCCCAGGTCATTGTTTGGATTCAGTGTTTCCAATTTTATAGACCGCCCTTCAAAAGGTTCATTATGGAAATAACTCAAATTGTGAGGACAGAATTTTTTGAACAAAAATTGAAACATTTAGGATTTAATTGATACATTATAGCATTATTTAATAGAAAGGATATGTTGAATTAGTAAATAGTTAGTGATTCAGAGTATTTCCGAAACGATAAAGTTTACTACCAAATAAATAATGACGATTTTAAATGATTTTAAGCGTAACCATAGTGACATAGGGTTTTCGAGGGGTTTGCATCAAACATCAGCAAAAATAACAACATTCAAGGTTTATATATTTTTTTATAATAAAAATCTTATCTATCAAGACAAAACCACAAAACAAATATTTCAGAATTGCATTTGTTTTTCATTTGTAGTGAATTAAAGTAGCAGGACACGAAAGTAGACACTTAACGAAGAACCACCCTCATATACTATATAGCTAAGACAAGCAATCTTATTTCTCTGCACAACATTAACATTCCCACACTAATAGTCTTGACAATAAAATTTCTAAAATTAAAATGTTCCTATTCTAATCAAAGAAATGTCATAGTACATCATAACTATTAATTTCAAATGACAACATTAATTTCTACTGGAATCCGATTGATCCTATCCATTCAATCTTTAATTGCTCTAACGAAGCTCCAACTGACCCGTGCTAATTACCCTAATTAACAATTTCCATATACGGCTAACCATCACACCCAAATTAAGTACAATATGCAGTTCAAGTTACTTAATTAGATACTATGTTATTTATCTTTCCTCAAAAACAAAGGATTAGCTATATTGATGTCAGCACTTCTTGAAAGATTTAAACCAATTTCGATAGTGCTTATAATTTGGAAATTACAAGTGGAAATTAGGAATGGGATTAGCGGTGAAATAAAATGATAAACATCCCATTAATACTCCAGTAAGGAAATGGTTCATCAAGAATTTGTGTGTAAACAATATAACAGGGAAGTATTACTCCGGGAGGGGGGAGGAGTTGGGAGCACCTCCATTATGGGTATGCAGGGGGCACCTCCAAATAGACCCTGTATTTTAAACAGCTCGTATCCAATGACCCCTTTTTTGTTTTGTTTTTTTACCAAGAAAGTTCAATTAATTAATTGACCCCGCTTTTTTAATGGTCAGATACTCAATGACCCTCCCCCCTTTTTTTTTCTTATTCGGTCCAGACATTTTATCTGCTAATTTGATGTTTTCAAGGAAATTTGAACACCTATTTTCCTAATGTTCACGTACAGCACACACATTTTTAACAAATAGGTAATTTTATAGCAATTTGAACTTGAAAAAGGTCCATTTTCTGTTTGAGTCTAAGGGTGCTACCTCAATGACCCCCATTTCGAAATCTTCAAACTTGGATGACCCCCCTACTTTTTATGCGCAAATTTGTACCGGATGGTTCCTACTTTTCATCTACCTGAGAAATACCCCTGTCACTTTAGATAGTGAGTGCCTCCTGAATTCCTTACTCAGGAATAAAACTCTCAGCGTGTGTAACCTCTAAAAGAGGATTTCTTCTCAAATGAATATTGAGCATTTTTCATTTGTCCCCCTGGCATTTGTAACTGGCATTTGTAGCCTAGATGGGGGATTTCACAAAAGTGTACACCTAACAATTAATGTACATTGAACATGACCCTTTGGAAATTTTCTAGACAGTGTTATCTGGTTTACCAATTTAAAGTATTGACAATGTAAAATAGACCTAACTCCTAGTATATAAACTTCATTACTGTTCAGTACAATCTAAAGTCAGAAACCAAAATAAAAAATCCTTTGAAGTTACAGTAAGATTTTCAGAAAGTACCCTATTTTTTGAAAATGGCTGTTTTTGATACCTGAAACACTGTCAATTCATTCACAGTTCAATCTCCTCGCAAGACATTATCACATGTACTTGTGTAACTGGACCCGGGGGGGGGGGGGGGGTACTCAAACAAATTTTGTTAGGTATGTGAGATCCGCGATATCTAACATAGTGTCTTGCGGAACAGATTTTTGGTCAAAAATAGGGTCTATGGAACTGATTTTTTCCCTGAATTGAAGTCTCAGGAACTGCTTTTTCCCCATAAAAATATAATTTTTTGAGCTGAAAAGTGCTAAAAATTAGCTTTAAAACAAAATAAAACACACTTTTGAGTCATTTTCTTTGAAAATGGGGTCTTAGGAACTGAAGCAATCTTGAAAAGAGCATCTTGGGGAGCGAAAGAGGAGGCTTGAAAATGGGGGCTTGAGGACGGCACATACCGTACCTTCCGTCAATGTAAGTACCCCCCTCTGGAACTGGACCTGGTGAGCTAACTATAGCCAGCAAAACATCCAATCACAGTTTATCAAGAGTGTTCTAAATTTACCCCTTCGAATCCGACGAGCCAGTATACCGACACATGTGTACCCAGATAGCAAGCAGGGCTGTGAATGAGGTTTTTTAAAAAATCTTGGAAGAATGTAATAGAGCGAAGCGAGCAATGCGAGCGGAGCGTCTTCATGGCCGGGTGTCCAAGCCAGAGGGTTTCTACACATTAAATGTTGCAGGAAATATCATTTCAGAGGCAGTTTCAGATTAAATTTCCGTTATCATGATTTTTTCCAGTTTGTGTGATCAGTTTTTCTAGCAATTTACTCATGAAAAAATCCTGGGATATATTACAAAAAGTCTGGAAATCAAGACAAATCTGGGCAAATCACACCTCTGAGCAAAGTTAGTTGGCCCAACGTTGGCCCAAGATTGGGCTAACTAACTTTGCTACCTGGGTACATGTACCATATACCCGATGAGCCGGTTTACCGGCTTTTAGCACATGTGACAGGAACTTACGTATCCTACCCGGGGTGGGGTGGTGGTTCATGGGGTTGGGGACTGGACTAGTTGCCAATGTACAGGGCCCATATTCATGAAACACCGCTAACTCTAGGTGGCTGCTAAATGGGTTAGCAGCCAACTAGAGTTAGCGGACTCTAGAAACTGGGACTAGCTCATTGAAATTTTAAATCTCAAAATTAAGTTCAATTATTTTAGAGACATCAATTGGTTGAAACTAGTCAACAACACTTACCAGCACTTTTTATTCTGAATATTTCAGTGATGATACCTATCACTATCCTCAGCAGACTAATTCTGAGTTCCAATTAACTGATCAGACTGCTGAGGACAATGATGGGTATCACTGATATATTCGGAATAGCAAGTGAGTGTTGTTGACTAATTTTAACCAATAATGAAGAATTCTTCCAACAAGTATAAGAACATTCATTCTTCTTATTTTAAAGACCTTGAAAGTTTAAAAATGTGACAAAATACAAAATGTCTCTATTTACAAAATTAACACTGATGAAAATAAATGGCATGACTGAGCAATTTGATAGCGAGCCCACATAATGCCATAAGGCATGGCTGACTGAGCACAATGCAAATAGTGCAAAGTGCATGACACTTAAATTGTGTTGATGTGTTTTATTGAAATAGTTGCAGTCAAAGGAAAAGTGTAATGTACATAGACTGAACAGTTGCTTTCAAATGATTCTTTCAAGCGAACTACATGAACATATTGTAATTCAGCACTGGGAACTTCAAACTTGATCAAACCCATCGCAGTTTGTCTGATTTTTTCTATGGAAATCTAGCCTCATTGAAAATGCTAGTTTTTATGCTTTAGAATGACCTGCTGACTCTGAACTTGGATGTTTTGTTTGTTTTTTCAACATTTTTCTTTACTACAAAAGAAGTAATTTGTATAGCATGTGGTATTGACCTATATAGGTCTGCAACATACTGCTACTCAACTTGGATTTGATCAAAATCGCTTGAATGTACAGCCTGCTATAATCAACAAACAAGATTTATTTATACAAAACACTCTCAAAATGAACTAGAAGCTGACTGAAACAATCTGTGATGGCATAACCTCGTTATCTGGAATGATACAGAATTCAGTACAGATAGTGCAGCGCAACAAACTTTGAAATTATGTCTGAACATACCACTGTGTCGGGCACTGTGTATCAATTAGTTGAACTGGAATGAAAAACTATTGAACAATATTTACTTTACACCAGGGTATGTTTCACATTTATGTACACAACATTATATTGTATGTGTACATACTCTGTTGTACTACATAAAGAAAGCTTAAATAAACTTTTATTAAGAAAGCTTATAAACTTAACAGAGAGCTAAACTTTCACGGTATGAAAAAGCTTTCAAACTTTGCGCGCAGCAACTAAGTTCACACATTATGGCAACTACAACTGCAGTGTGTAGATCAGTATCATCTAGCAGATCCAGTTCGTACACAGACCTAGCCCATGAGGATTTAACATGTCCATTATGTTTTGAATTTATGGTGGATCCACGCACTCCCAAGGAACTTTCATGTCCTCATGTTTACTGTTATATCTGCTTACAACGTATGATTGTTGGAGGGCAGAGTCTGATCGATTGTCCGGAGTGCCGACGTACGACTACTTTACCACGGCAGGGAATATCGGCTTTGAAGACTAATTTGAGATTAAGAAGTCTGGCTGAAAAACACGTCATGAGTGAGCAAAGCAAGTATTCTATTGAGAAAATTGACAATTTGACGTGTCCGTCATGTAATGCATTTTTAGTAGATCCACACACACCAAAGAAACTTGACTGTGCACATGTGATATGTTGCAAATGTTTAACTGGTCTAGTGGACACAGAAAAAAGTAAAACTGAGTGCCCAATTTGTAAACAGATGACTCAAGTACCCCAGGAAGGAGTTGATCAACTTACAACTGATTTGCGCTTAAGAAATCTAGCCGAGAAATATTTGAGGTCCAGCATGAAGCGAAATCACAAGGATGAAAACTGTCCAAAGTGTCCTCTTCATCCAGGTGAAAACGTGCCGTTCCATTGTTCAGACTGTAACAAAGCTATTTGTCAGTTTTGTTTGCTAGATTCGCACAGAAAACACGATGTAAAGGAACAAGGTAAACTTGTGCAGGAAAAGAAACACCAACTTGAAACAATTTTATCATCGGCCATTCAAGATATTGATAAGTACAAAGGTCATATTAAAAAGCTGACGGAGCTTGAAGGAGCTATAGAAAGCAATTTGAAAGCTGAGGAGGATGAGATTGATCGCGGCATTACTAAAGTGGTTCAGTCTGCTCAGAACATGGGTCAAGCTATGAAAAAACAACTCAGATTAACTGAGCAGCAACGACTTGCACGAATACGCGATGAAGTCATTCAGATCAAGAAGAAGATTGATCTGATACAGAAGGGACACAAGGGTGCGCAAGCTGATATCGACACCATCACATACGAAAATCACACCGAACAAGTGTGTGTTGTCGCTGGCAAATTGAACAGACTGTGTATGAAAGAACAAATGACACAAATCAATATGGACACTGTAAATACGGCAAAATTTATACCCCAGCCTAAAGTCAAAATGGGGAGAATCATTGAACCCAGGAGGCTCCATCTTGTGCAAGAATTTGGCGACTTCCAAGGTGCAAATGCAATCGGAGCATCTTTGACTTCCGACGATCTTTTGATAGTCAATGACGTAGGTGCAGGAAAGATCCATGTGTACAGCTACCAGCCATATGAATACAAGCATAAATGTATTCTGGATCTGTTTCCTGAAAACACGTTCCCACCGAGAGATGTTGCCATCACGATTCGAGAGGAATTCTTGGTCGCGAGATGCACCGGGGTTGAAGTTTACTCCTCAGATGGTGCGTACAAGAAAACCATTCTTGGTGTTGAGATGGAAGCTGCCTCTCAAGATGCCAATATCAACATTGCCAGTGTTACAGCCACGGGGGACGGACGCGTCTTAGTCGGAGACACTGGACGGAATATCGTGATAGAACACCGCAGTAAAACAAATCGCATCATTCGAACAAGTGCAAAACCTGGATGCATCACAACTGTTGGTAACACTCAAATGGCACTTGTTGATAAATATGACAGTGGTAGTGTGAGGGTCCAAAGTTTGACGTCCGGAAGAGAATCCATCAAGTTGGAGATAGCTGGATCTCAAGGTGTCTGTTATGATGAGAAATCGGACTGTATTCTGTTGGTGAGAAGCAAAACTGGAAAAGAGGCTAGCCTTGTTAAGTTAGGGACGGGCGTATTGGAACAATACTGTAGGATCAGTGGTAAGCTGATTGGCTGTTTGTTACAAGGCCTGTATCACCCACGGGCTCTGGTTTTCACTTCGGAAGACATGCTGGCTATAGCTGATCATAAAACTGTCAAAATATTTAAAATTCATTAGGGAAGTATGGATGATTGAACATATCAATATAAATGTAATGATCGAGCAAAACTGAAAGTTAGAATGTCAATTACAGTAGAAACTCATTATAACGAAGTTGCTGGGGACAGACAAATTATTTCTTTATATCCAGAATTTCGTTTTATCAGGGTTTTTAAAACAATAAAAAACAAAACAAATTAGTAAAATGGTACAGGAAAATTACTACTTTATAACAGGGCTTTTCTTATATCAGATTTCGTTATAATGAGTTTCTACTGTAATTTATTTAAAAATAACCATTGAAAAAAAATTACTTTTCAAAATTCCTGAAAAGTTGCAATATGAAACAGATAATTTGTTTCTACATTATATAATTATGCATGGTACTCACAAAAGTGTAGTTCAAACTTTAGACATAAACAACCCTGGGTAAGGGACCGTTCATTATCTACAGGGGGTGGACCTAAGAAGTTATACAACCCTCCCTATTGCGCTGGACTGTTGCGCTGTTAAATTTTACATGACCCTCCCCCCTTGTTAAAAGACACGTTCACACGTACACCTGAAGTATGCATTCAAAAAGCCATGTATCTGTATGGGGCAAGGGACTACATGGCAGTAAGATCAAAACGGCTGCGAGCACCAATTTCCCTTTTTAAATTCCGTCAACAAAATGAGGGTCATTCTGATGCTGTGTAAATTGTTGTAAACTTTGTAAGAAATTAAAACAAATTCAATTTGTATAATAAAGTATAAAATTTGTATAGAGTATAAATGTGCACATACCGTGCAAAAAAATCAAGAATTTTACCATAAAATTTCAGAAATCAGGCTTATTTTGGTCAACCATCAGGCAAGAAGTACAATTAGTTTATGCAAATATTATGTGACCCCCTCCCCTCTTAACACAAACATATTACGCATATTACACAACCCTCCTATCGACCAACTGAAAATCATCTGACCCCCCCCCCTTTGTTTCTCCCAGCCCTCCCCTCCCCTGTAACTAATGAACGGTCCCTAAAGAACTCTGTTCCCAGCATATATGATTTTAAAGTTTAGACAATATGTGACCCATCATATCGAAAGGTACCTTAAGGGTCCCAAAATGAAAATTGATTTTTTGGTCTCATCTGAAAGATTATATCTTAAGCTTTAAAATGACACCTTGCTTTTAGTTATGTTCGATTGCAAAGTTACATCCAAATTGGTAAAAGGCATCAAGCTGATTCAGAAAACTATAGTTCTGAGAAAATCAAGTTTAAAGTTTCTGTACTGGTAAAATTTGAATGGAGAAAGGATTTTTATCTTTAACAAATTAATCTTATGTATTGGATGTTGGAGCCTGATTAATATGATAGAGTGCACTTCAAAGGTAACGTTTCTGATGAAATTAGAAATTCGACCTTGTATGTGATTTTTGACTATGCTCAGCTTATCTCGTAATTTACTATATCGGTATTAATGGGTATTAAGGTACCTTTCGATATGATGGGTCACATATATGGATCAGAAATGATACGGTATGTCGTTGTTTAAATTATTGCTTTCTGACCAGTATTTGGTTCTTACTAAATTGGCTTCATGAATGCAGAATGTATGGATTCTTTTATCAACAGTTTCTTTCATTTTGTTATGGGGCTGTCTGTTCATATTTTACAGGTCTAGCAAGTAACAAAGCAATATAATGGGCTATTCTGTGCAGTCTGTGTTATACAATAAGTTAATAGTGTTTGCAATGTCAAATCAAGTGTATTCAAATTCATTTGTGTAAGCATTTTAATCCCTTGATTACATAGTTATTAATATGAAAGAAAATAACATAACAAAGCCAAGAATTTTCTGTGTCATTGAACATGTAGGTAAAATGGAACAAATTGTCCAGATTTTTTATTGCATTAAAATTCCTATCAAAATAAACTTCCTACACAGAGAGCTAGATCTCTACATTAGGCTACTCTATATCTGAATAGATCTAGTGTATAATATATAAGCATATGACTTGCTCATAGTCTTAATATGTGTCCCGTCGCGGTAAAAGGGTGCAGTTGTCGGCTCGTACATGTTGCTTATTGTATATATATCTGATTTATACAACTAGTATACATATGATATGCTACAATGAGCTACATGTAGGAGACGACAACTGCATCCTTTTGCCGCGGTGGGACACATATATGAACACGGGCGCTGTAAAGAGTTTCATAGATTATTGATATTCATGGGATGAGTTTGCCAATATTTTGGTAGTGTTATGAAATAGTATCTCTATAAATTATGGTAGAAAGAGAGTGATTTCTTCATATAGCAACCTAATGAAGATGGAACCACTAACATATTGAAGACATGGGTGTGTGCCATGTCAAAGCCTCCCTTTTCCAAGTCACCTCTTCTGCTGTCCAAGACCCCCATTTCAAGCTCACTTATGTTTCAATATTAAGACCAAATTAAAATGTGCATTTTAAGGTATTTTTTTTTTCAAATTTCAGCTAACATTGTCATATTTTTAAAATTAGTCAATAAGACCTTAAATTGCAAAAAAGAAAAAAAGAAAAAAAAAAGTTCCCAAAATCCTATTATTGACAAAAAATCTGTTGTGAAGCTCCTCCAAGTCCTCTTGGAAAAGAAATTTCTGCAGCACATGTACTGCCCAAAAATATTTGAGCATCCCTCTTTTTATCTCCAAAAAGTATATTTCAAATGTGAAAATAGGTTTGAAAAAACCCTTGACCTAAATTATCTTGAACTTGATGAATTTTAATTCATCAAGTTCAGGATAATTTAGGTCAAGGAATATTGATGATATTAAAATATCATCAACATTCAACATAAACATAACTTTATTCTAGGAATGACAAGAATAGTTCTTCACGAGCCAGTTGCATTTTCAGATCAAATTGGAAAAAAATAAGTACTCACTTATAAAAGTAGTTCAACTGCGGATTAGTCATTGGATATATTTATTTTCATCTTCACCTTGAACTAAATTGGTTGAACTTGTAACTGCTCCAAGTTACAAGTGATTAAAAAA
>JXSR01S036269.1:25025-35290 GCA_000969725.1 Ophiothrix spiculata | reverse complement strand
CGATTACAGTTTTATGACACACTGGGCTCACTGATCAATAAATGAAATAAAATATCAAAAGATATTAAACCAACTAAGGCATTGTAGCATTTGATTTGACAAAATATCAGGTGTGTTTTGAGAAATTGCTGAAAAAAGCACAACAACGGCCATCCTTACATAGGAGGCACATAAACCTACATTATACATAAAATCGACCCCCCCCGTAATCAAAGTTATATAACTAACTTCAATGAGGGTTCCTCTTGACAAAATTTGCCCTCCTGAAACCTTAATTTTGAGTCGAGTCTCGCGTCTGAATGTTAATTTTATTATAAGATTACATCGATATTATAAGCCAATCCCTAATCGGACTGAGAAGTCTCAACGGTATTAATCAAGTTGCAGTTACACGAATGACCGAGTACACACAAAGATCTTGCTTTGATTGTGACCTCGAGTGTAATATTTTGAAGCACAATAATAATTATATCGATATGTCGAATGGGTCATTACGACGATCAAATGATATGACTGAAATTTTGCCGTTCTGATATCAGCGGATAGCGTAATGTAACGGTTATTGCTTGAGTCATCAAATTTTCACGGAAGGTGTGGTGTTCTGGGTTCGAGTCTGATGTGTGCCTTGGAATTTCTATTGTTTGTTTTTGTTTTTGTTTAATTTTTGTGAAATGATCGATTGATTCGTTCTATTAGTTTCTTTCTTCATTTTTTCAATTGTCTACTAAAACATTGTGCAAGCACATTATCAAAAAGAGTTTACATGCACGACCAAATGTAACACAAAATTCGCTGACAAAGTTAAAATGTCATATCCTGGTTACTGGTTCACGCTTTGTTCACGTTCAGTTGGCTACCCATTGAGTATGTGTTTTGATCATTTTGATCGTGGTTCAAATTGCAATTAGCGTGAACCAGTCACTTAGCAACTATCGATTTTGATGTCAGCGAATTAACATACTTTTGTCACTTATCAAAAGCAATATAATGGTACTAATTATCGGATTAAAATAAAACTCTCTAAACCATTCACTTGGCTGCTCACAGAGAACAAGGTCAATTTGTGCATGTACGTGCATGTCGTATAACAAAGTAAAGAGTGCCTATCGTGATGGGCTATTTCAAAAAGAACAACTTATCATGACCATGGTCATGACTTGAATTAATATTATGTGATAGTTAATTGTAATAAATCCTAAATATCATTCTCTCAATCATTGTTTAAAGACTTTCAAAGAAACAAACAAATAAATACATATTCCGACTGTCTTTTAAGACAACTTGAGTACAAACAAATTTCAACAAAAGAAGTGTAGCCCTTTACAATGCAATCGTCGATTACAGTTTTATGACACACTGGGCTCACTGATCAATAAATGAAATAAAATATCAAAAGATATTAAACCAACTAAGGCATTGTAGCATTTGATCATGATTATTTTTAAGTAAAAAAATGTCAGGCAGGACTGCTGAACAGACTCGAACTCTGAATCCCCAGATTAGCTGTCTCACGTTCTACAGACTGAGCTATGTTTCCAGACGTTCTCTACATTGTTCCAAAATCGTTTTGAGGTTCAAATTAAGACAATAGATTTGCTCAACTACATCAAAAGTATCGTATTTCAAGAGGGCGACACACAGAATTTCTGGATTATCGGGATAGGCCGAAGGCATCCATCTATAAGCATATATGCTTCTATCTGGGTTTCCAGGGTACTTCCAAAAGGCTTTCATATGCAGTTGTCATAAATCCTATTTGGAAACAAATTATTACGTTGAATTTTATTTTATCATAAACATTAAGACCTGCCAAGCAGGCCTGTAACCTTAAAACTGTAACTACTAAGAAATAGACATACTATACTCCCCTGCACTTTGCAGATACTGCCTTGTACTAATAAGTTTGATGCCACAGAGAGGGGAGTACATTCACAACATCAGGGAACATGTCAAATCTGTTGAACATAAATCTAAGGCGCAGGCAAGTAAACCACAGTCATTCATAACACAGTTTTTACAAAAGAAGTGATATACTCAGGAAGAAAAGATGGATCACAATCTTTGTTTTGGCTTTTATCAGAACACTGTAACATACAACAATACTGTTTATAAAATTGACAAACTCTACAGTGAAACTCCAGCAACAGATTCAAATGGTAATCCCCAGTGGTGTGTTGAGGCGCAGCGTGATATCTCTAGTTTTGTGAGCACCTCAGCAGGTACTGGTACATTAAGAAGTAGAAATTGCACTGGTGCCACACATTAAACTGACTACATGTGTAGTGAATGTCGCCAATTACCGAAATTGAACAGTCTCTGGAAAAGGATTGATTGGTGACAAGATGATGATATGCAAAACAAAGCCAGGTGCAACAACCACTACTTAAATGAAGATCAGCAGCTAGACAAACTTGCAAAGTACCGTGAGAAAGTTATTCAAGAAGCAAGGAAAGTCTTCAACCTGAAGGTTCAGTTGGCCCGTTGTAAGGAAAAAAAGCAAAACCTTGCAGACAGAATCAAAGATCAGGCTAATAGGGGCAATGTTTCTGCCATCAGCTCATCACTACACTCTGCATATGACAAGGGACTACTGAGCAACAAACAAAATATACTAAGTTTTTAGAAAATCCTTACTTCAAACATGAACAAAAAAACCAAAAGGAAAGTGTTATGATCTTTTACAAAATCACTTTTTGAAGTAGCAAAGATATGGGGCGGATGGAGGATGGTTAAATTTCTATCATCAAATCTGGGTGGCCCTGAACAGGGTACAGTTAAAAGTATAGCTTTCCCTTCCCATTCTGTATTTCCCTGGCCTATTTCTTTAACACGATCAATCATAAGCGAACCAGCAAGGGGGAATCCATCTAAATATATTTTAAGAACCTATATAAATTGCCTCTTGAATCGCCATTGCAATTTTTTATTGGAAATGGAGCCAGGTTTTTTGTTGGAAATAGAAGGATGCATTAAAGGGTATCACATATACGAGGAGAGACCACGCATCATGGAAAGACTCTCTTGTGAACATGAATGGGGCAACAGGCACGATGTTTGGGCAGTCAAAGTAGTCAAACCCAGGAGCGGTGATCCCGTTGGTCACGTTCCCTGTGAATTTGGACAACCCTATTGCAAGATTTTGGGACAAGATAGTGATATTTCATGGTAAGCATTTTTTCGTAAAGTTTCCTGTCGTATTTTGTGCCATCCTCCTCCTCCTCCTCTTACTCCTCCTCAGAAATTATAGATGCACATGATGGATGTAAGACATCATGAAATTAATCTATTGTGAAATCTTTTGTTAACACCAGAGACGTTTTGATTATTTAGCTTTAATTCTCTTGAAGCAGTCATTAATAGCAATTCGTGAAAAGAAATATTAAAACTTGTTGAAATATTGAATTGTTGTCATTATTTTGTTTTCTTTGTGGGGGGTGTATGGGGAGGTCATAGTAAAGGAGAATGGTGTAAGGGTACTTAAAGGAGCCAGGTCTGATTGGTTCAACATTTTTTCAAATTTTTTGAGATTTTGAACCAAAATGTTCCTCTTATTTTTTCACAACACGTGAATTTTTACGTCTAAACATGTTCCATTTCAGAGATATAAGTGAAAATGTGTCTATTTATCGTCACCATAAATAGATTTACACATTGAAGTATAGACAACTGTGAAATAGGTAGGACCGATTTAACTTAAAATTTGAAATTTAAGCCTCTTTATAGGGTGATCTTTCATATGAAACTGAAATCTTAAATTTTGAAATCGGACCATGCTGCCCCCTTTAAAGGACCTTGGTCTAATTGCTCATGCTCAGTTTGTCACATGAAATTTGTTTCGTTATGGAGATGTATATAAGTAAAAGTGTCCGTCTATGACAACCACGATACAAAATAATAGGCCGCCACTGTAGTAGGTCTATGTAACTTTATTAAGGTCTACAAAATCAAATCGCTATAAGTGTGCAAACCTGTCGTATTTTCTTATCTG
Source organism: Ophiothrix spiculata (assembly GCA_000969725.1). Classification (NCBI taxonomy): domain Eukaryota; kingdom Metazoa; phylum Echinodermata; class Ophiuroidea; order Amphilepidida; family Ophiotrichidae; genus Ophiothrix; species Ophiothrix spiculata. The sequence goes on along the minus strand of JXSR01S036269.1, from coordinate 31,302 downwards.
CCCGCTATCTAACAAAGTGAACTTCGAATGAGACTATATCGCGACTCGCCAATTTTTGATTCGCCTAATATTGTCTCACACACTTTTTATATTGTTGAGATATGCAGTTTCAACCAACTTGGCCTCAAATCAGTTTTTCTGCAGTGTATGTAGCGATGAAATAGGGCGGGCACAACAAGGTACCAAACCTCCCAAGAGCCCCAGACAATCAAGGTGATTTCAACGTGATATCGAAGCTCAAATTTCGTTATATTCACATTTTTAAAATACGTCGTCTCTGAATAAACCATGAAGAAAGGGAAAAGAATGACATACATTCTCTAATTGAAAATGGGACGCTCATTTTTCTGGGAACAGAGAACAAAACAAGTATACCCTAAACATGTTCAACCGGTATTTTTAGCAACCCCTTTTCTTGAAAATCAGGGTTTTTGATACCCTTAACACGCCACACTTGTGACGTGCCCAACAATGAAAAAACACCTCTTTTTACATGTTTTTTGGTCATGCATGTGTACACCAATATGTTTGACTGGTGAAATTTGATCCCGAGAGCATATGCTGGCATAAGAAGAATGCAACACTGTTTGAGGACACAGCATGATCTGCTGGTCAAACGGGATGAAGTACGCAATTTTATGCATGTCATTAATCCCAATGTGCTGCAGCGGAATAGGAGAAGTCGCTTACATCGGAGAGGTTTTTATTCAGAGGGAAGCAATTGGGTGTGGCACATCGATCAGCATGATAAGATTCGAGAATTTGGCTTCAGGATACATGGAAGTGTGGATAGATCTTCGCGATACATAGTGTGGTTAAAAAAAGTGTCTACTGACCTTACCAGCAAAACAGTTTCAACATACTTCCAGAGAATGCCATTCCATGTAGGATTCGTTGTGATTTTGGAACAGAGAACACAATAGTTGCACAAATGCAGATATTTGTGAGAAGAAATGACAATGATGAGTATAGCTCTGATCACTCTGTTCAAATGGGTCAGTCTCAATACAACCAGGAACTCAAAGCAAGAGGGTTTACGATACATAGTTTGGTTGAAAGTGTCGACTGACCTTACCAGCAAAACAGTTGCAACATACTTCCACGAAGCCATCCAAAAAGAGAATGCCATTCCATGTAGGATTCGTTGTGATTTTGGAACAGAGAACACAATAGTTGCACAAATGCAGATGTTTGTGCGAAGAAATGACAATGATGAGTATAGCTCTGATCACTCTGTTCAAATGGGTCAGTCTCAATACAACCAGGAACTCAAAGCAAGAGGGTTTACGATACATAGTTTGGTTGAAAGTGTCGACTGACCTTATAGGCTAGGAAATCTGTTGATTTGACGTAGACAAAATTGCAACACAAGATTTTTTGGTTGAAATTAACTGGTGATGACCTCTCAAACAACATATTCAAAATGTAGGAAAATGTACGCTTGTCAAAGTTGGTTAATTTGCATAAAACAAAATGGCTGCCAAAACTAGGGGTGAAATTTCAAAATTGGTCAAATCTTGTTCAAAACCACACGAACATGTTCCTCTCATCACAAGGAAGCAGAAAAAGTATACTTTTACCTATGTCTGAAATATGGTTCTGGAGTTATAGCCAAAAATGTAAAAGGTCATATTCTACAGTATGTGTTACATACCATTGGAAAGCTTATAACCTGCACTTCTAGAAAAATACAACTTCATTTTATAAAAGTATCTGTACGAGGAGAAAATTAAAGAAACATCCATCAAACTAACCGCGAAGTTTTTCAATTGGGCTCAAGCGGAAGTGACGTAAACTCAGGGAGACACTTGAGATGCGATCGATAAACAAACCCAACCTCCATCGAAATACACACGAACAGTATACCAACAATGGGCGACAATTCACCAAGGAATTCAGATTATGACGATGAATCTGATATTGAGTTAGAACTGGCTTATGAATCAGATAGTTCAGAAGATATTGTTGAAGATGTTCATGCTGCTGGTGATGAAAACGACGGTGAAAGTCACGATGAAGATGGTCATGATGGTGAAGATGATGCGCCGAAGATGACAACATGGCGGTCGGCGTGCGAATGGGATTGTTTGAGCCACTCGTTTGTGATGATGAAGCAGATAATGAGCAACAAATTGTTGTTCCAGTGAGAGTTATCGATGAAAAAAGTTTACAGAATAATGATTGATGAGTTGATATTTCAAATTAATGACAATTTCTGGATCAATAAGTCTGTGTCTCTTTCCTTGGACTGTTTCACTTTATCCATTTTATGGAAGTTCATGAACCATATTCATAACCATTTGGTTTTAATGGAATTAAATCCGATTTTCAATATTTTCAGAATTTTTTCCCTGATATTTGATTATAATTCTACATCGAGATTTTTAAACAAAATTCCTGTTTTATTGTAATCTGACCAGTGGCGTGCGTAGGAATTTTTGATTGATGGGGCTAGATACGAAGTTCCTCGACTATTGATGCCCCAAAAGGTACAGCCAACTTTTTTTGGTTTAGCTTTTGAAAATTGACAAGCAAAAAAAGGCACACACGACATATCGATATGAATTTCAATTTCTCAGCAAAAATTACATGACGTAATAACTTTGTTATCGATTTTTTAACATTCACACCAATTACGTTTAGTGGAAAATATTGTAACGGTTTGTGTACATCTGGGTGGCTTCGCTCTTGATTTTGTATAAGAGCAGAGTAGAAAAGCACAACACAGATCTCCACTATCGGAAACATGGCCACAAGTACAAATGAAATCAAATTTGCAAACTGTGAGGATGATATAAAAGAAATCAAAAATGGAGTGAAAAGACAAGTTTTAGTGGCACTAAGGAAATGATGGAAATGGCAACAACTTAGCACTTTACATAATACATAAACCTGCACAGCATTAAAAGGCAAGACAAAAGGCAAAAGACATTGAGAACGAAGTGCAGATTTCAAGCTATTGAAAAACTTAATGTCGTGGACAAAAGTATGAGTCCTTGTCAGTCTCATCTTGGAGTTGGTGAAATAAACAACAAGACTTTTGAATCTTTGATTTCATAATATATTTTGCCAGATTAAAGAATTCCTTTGCAGTAGAAATAAGACAGTTTTGTGTCTAATATTGTTTTACCACAGCTCAACTTAAGCTTCGAATAACGGCTTTGGAGGTTGAGAGTGTGTTATTGGACACCAACTTCTTCATCACTGAGCATCGATATCACCATCAATTGCAAAAAGACTTTGCTCCTTTCTATTTTTCTATTTGCATCAAAAGTGTGAGGAGTACATTACATGACTACTGAACACAGAGATGTGCATGTTCGAGACTCAGGACTAGTGATATGTAGAGAACAGCCTACCATTTTTTTTTTAAAGATTCTCTAGACTTTATTTCACATTTCAACAAAAAATACCAGTACCTTCAATATATATATCCTCACATTGGTGCATCACCTGATGTGTTTATTCAGTGGTCTTGCTATGGTAGTGGTTGCATTGAGAATAAATGACCACTTTGTGAAAATGACTCCGAGTTGAGTAATTTGGCTGACAAAAACAAAAACTTTGCCTTCACAAAGATACTGATGGCAACCTCATGCTAAACATAATGCTAAAGCGAGATCACGCATATTTATACTTTGAGATTTCATCTCATTTTAACGTTTTACTAGTATTTTCACTCTTGATAGGAACATTTGATAGTATACAAATATTGAATGCCTGAGAGTGCAATAGTATAAAATATATCAAGAGGTCAAATTTGGACTTTATATTTCACGAGGAGTAGCCGAGTGAAATGGATCAGTCCAAATATAACCGAATGATATATTTGTACTATTGCACGTGCATAGGCATTCAATATTTGTTTTATATCATGATATCACACATGTTTGTTTCATGCCGTGCAATGGAAAAATATTATTGCACGGCTCAAATCACTGCAATCATGATATAATATGTACTAACTTTTCTTGTGATGATGAAGACACATGATTATAAGCTTATTTAGTTACCGGCTACGATAACGTGACTGTGCATGCTGTGTGGTTAACAATACAAGTTTGGTACTTTGACAGGATTATGCCAAATATAGATAAACAAAGAGCCAACTTTTATGCTGTTTATTCAGGTAGGAAAGTAGGAATTTTCCTGCATTGGTCTGTAGCGAAGGACAGTGTACATAGATTTTCTGGGGCATGTTATAAGGGTTTCCAAACCCTGGAGGAAGCTAAAGACTATTTAACTGCCGATGCTATTGCGGCAGACTCTATTCAAATCAACGTAGACAACCACACGTCCATATCTATACAAGACTTTGTTCCAGCTGATTAAAGTCACGATAGTGATACCTCATCTAATGACATTGATAACTCTCTTCAGGACAATGATATCGCTCTTCCAGATATTGCCAATATCCAAACTTCCTTGCATAGCTCTTGTAAATTTTGTGATAATCCTGATGACTATATGATACAATGTAATGATTGCAAACATTGGATTCATTTCGAGTGCTCTTCTTTGCCAGCCTACATGTTGCCTGTGTTTGAAAATTCCACTTGAATATTTACTTGTTACTCCTGTACTTATGTTGATCCCAATATCACCATGCACTTTAAGTCTGTCAATGATAAATCTAGAAGGGATTTTGCAGTGGTACCCGTACTCGAGGAGTACACAAAGATACTGATGGCAACTTCACGCTAAAGCGTGATCATGCATCTTACAGAGATGCCAAGTCTCCCGGATCCTGCGGGAGACTCCCAGGTTTGCGCTAATCTCCCGGTCTCCGGGTTGGGACATCGTGCGGAGAGAACAAACCGGGAATATTTTGCACACGGTGTTAATCTTGGCGTCTTCGCAACGAGAACTGAAGAAGCAGAGCCTAAGGTCGAAATACTATTCCAAATACTTGGAGAGTTTCCATGATGAATGGGAATGTATAAGAAAATCAAGAAAGAGTGATTTTCATGCATATTGCGGGATATGTAATGCAGATGTGTCAGTAAAATCGGGCGGTAGGAATGAAGTTCTATGGCACATTGTATCGGACAAACGTGAGTATGACAAGTGCAATTTTATATCAAAGTTGGGTCCAGAGGGTATAGCCTAATTATAAACAAATCTGGTCAAATTACAGGAGATTTTAATGAAATTAATACACAAAATTCTGTTTTTATCTGTACAAATTGTTTTCCAGAATGCACTTCTAAAGGTATTTCAATGTGTAGAAACCCTCCGGCTTGAGCGGGCCCCTGGACCCCACGCCGCAAACTGACGTTCGCAAAATCGTCCTGATTGGTGAGTCACAAACTTGTCATCTCTGATTTATTATCAGATCCAAACACAGATCCATGTGACAAATACTGAATACTGTGACTTTGCTGTGGACACCAGGTGAAGTTCACTATGAGCTCATTCTTCCTGGTACCAATTTCTTGTCTAGGATTGTAAAAATGGCCACACAATTCTTCAGAATGTGCATCGTTCCAGAGCTCTTAGTACAATTCTATACTCACAAGAACAGCACCAACGTGCAGTCAGAACACCAAGCTTTTTGTTACTGCCAATCTCAGATTGAACCAAATGGGATGCTAGTTTGCGACAATGAGTTATCTCATTGTAAACTATTTTATGAAGAAAATCTTGGGTACATCGATTTGATTTTTACCGACTACAACAAGAAACAAAAGAGGTGGATGTGTCCTGAATGTTCACATATTTCAAATAAAAAACATATAAGAGAATAAATTAGATGTCATTTTAAATTTAACATATATCTGTTTGCCAAAGTTTGTGTTACAGACATTTACCAATTTGTGCATTCCCGCAACGCTAACATCGTACATACAGATCAAAGAAAAAGGGAAACGCAAAATGAGGCAATGGGAGAGAGTAAAGCAGAAGTGGAAGAAATGTCAGAAAACGGTAATAACAGTAATCAAGCAATTTTTGACCAAGTAATGAAGGTAATTCTTCCAATAATGGTAATCAAGCAGTTCACGACCAAGTAATGAAGGTAATTCTTCCAACAACGGTAATCAAACAGTTTACGACCAAGTAATGATGGTAATTCTTCCAACAATGGTAATCAAGCAGTTCACGACCAAATAATGAAGGCAATTCTTTCACGACCAAATAATGAAGGTAATTCTTCCAATAATGGTAATCAACAGTTCACGTCCAAATAATGAAGGTAATTCTTCCAATAACGGTAATCAAGCAGTTCACGACCAAATAATGAAGGTAATTCTTCCAACAATGGTAATCAAGCAGTTCA
>JXSR01S036265.1:1027-11898 GCA_000969725.1 Ophiothrix spiculata | reverse complement strand
CAACTGTTAGATAAAAGATATTGTTAATTAATCAAACAACAAATCAACCAAATCAACAATCATTATTATGTTATGACAGTTAGTTAGTAAAATAAAGTATCTCGATTCTTTCCACATATTGAAGACTGGTGTAAAACGATTACGAATCACGACAAAACCTGCACAAAATGGTTTAGTAAATCTAAGCAATTAATTGTCTTAATCATGTTTGTAAATTCAGAGTTTCTATGTTAATGGTAAGTGGTGTTAGATTGTATTATTGTATTGTATTTTCACCAAGATAAAAAACAGTAAAAAACTATATAGAAAAATAAAACTAGAAAATGACAAATATGAACGATTTTTGTGTAACACTATCGGTTTCTGTCATTATTGACTATATTGTTAATCCATTGTATAAAATTAGTAAAATTTGATGATATCTGTGTCCATAATTGCAAATCCATATGTGAAATCATCCAAAGGTAAAGTGCTCAACCATAAAGGGAACTTGGATATAATATTGGATTTTTTCGATATAACTACATAGCTTTACAAATTTGTTTCGTAAGGCCCAACCGCCTCACTCATCAGAAGAACATAGCAATATCTGTACCCATATATATTTTCATAATGCACCAGAATCAATGGATTAAGAATATAAAAAATAGACTATAGAAGAATTAAGTTATCTACTTCTATGATATCAAGTAAGCAATTCTTCCAACTTAAGAAAGACAAAACATGCACACATCATGGTTAAGATAGGAAATATCCATAAATTGCTAACATGCTTATACCACACAAGATCACATCCATAGACAGGAATTGACCGTACTGTGAGGAATAAATATGTCAAAATATACTTTTTCACACACTTTGGTATCAAACCTGAGTTGTGCTTGCTTATTCATCTGGGGGCGGGGGTTCTTAGAAATTATTTGTATGTGGATGCTCAAAGTAGATTCCAGAATTTTTCTCCATTTATCTCCATACCTCGAAAAGCATGATTTTATGACCAATTGCTATACCATTTTTCTAGAAAACTAAATTGGGTGCTTTTTTGGCAAAATTTTCCAAAATACACACAATTTTGCCAATTGGGAGCATTGGATCTGAGAAGAAAACCCACCTATCAATATACCAAAAATTATGCAAATGCACCCCCGTGTACCCCCCCCCCCCCCCATGGCCTTCATCACATCCCCTGGCTATGCAAATGAAACACACACAACAAGAAATCAAACTTGCAAATCCAGCTGTTATGCAACTGCAACCTATGACACAACTTTGACAACAGAAAGAAAGAATTTCATTTTTTTAGTAGTCGAATCAATACCATCATACAAATCATTATTGCAATAATTCAGATTGACTTCAGAATATTTTTACAGGTATATATCGTAAGTAATTTATAAATACAGGAGGACTAAAATGCCTCCTTAAAATTCATATCCCACTTGAAAAGAACCCAGGTTCACAAATCCTTGAGACTATTATTTCATTTAGAGACTTCTTTAAAATTTTAGAGTTTTTGAATAGTGTAAGCCAACAGGGATGCAAGTTCCTGAAGTCATAATTTCCTGAAATGTTTAAAAATCTCCTACAAAAGAACGCTTTTCCCATTCTTTTACACAGGACAAAATTTCCTGAAAACAATATATTTTCAGTAAAATTTCCTGAATTCAGGAAAGTTCCTGAAAACTTGCATCCCTGGCCAAAAAGTAAAAAACAGACTTACTAGGTTGCACAAAATGTCTGTGATATTTTTAAGATATTAATGTTAAGAGATTTAAAACATTTAAGAGATTTTGTGTAATTAAAGAAAAAAATGTGTAAAAATTCTTTCTTTCCGATGCAATTATAAACAACACAATATATTACCTCACGTTACGTTCATAAGAGGGGAGAGTTGGGGTTACTATATATTCCGTAGTCATTTCCATTGTTGTCGGTGCTGCCGTTGTCATTGGGACTTCAGTACTGAAGTTATAGCTTGCCGTTTCCGACTCAACATCGTCTTCTTGTTCCCTTGTAAGATTCAAAGTATCAGAGGAATTGGTGGTAGTTGCAAGCGGCACGTTAGTTGAAACATGAGTCGGAAAATACACTTCAGGCGTTGTAGTTGGTTGCAAATCACAAAATGGTGTGTTCTTTATCTCACAGCAAGACTGATAATGGTCTAATGTGGTGATGTTCAGCACACGGGTGTCGTTACGAATTACAGTCCTTCTTGCAATAATTATGCATGCAATACATAGCAGGGAAGAGGGTATCACCATACACCAAGTCAAAGTTCATCCAACATATAGTTTACGCAAAGGGTAACAAGAAACATGCAGGTTGGGATGATGATGGATATAACAATGGTTGCAGAGTTTAACGTAACCAGTTGAACAATGATCCATGCGTGAAAACAAAGGGAAACATGCAAAGAGGCTTTGTCAATTAAACATCAAAATACAAGCAAAATAATAAAAAAGTTGTTCATAGTAAACATATAACTGTCTTAAAAGTCAACAATATTGGTGAAATGTTCATGTTGAAATGGTTGAATCATGTGTTTGTATTTCAGAGAAGGACCGAGTATTTAAACATTTTGTACTCTGCTTGCTGTGTGTAGCGTCCCAGTTAATAAGTAATGTTAGCAGAGATTAATTTCTTAAAAATTTAAGATGTAAAGTGTTTTATGTGAACATATGGTTCTGATTTTTATTCCACTGAATGACATTGTACTACTCTGTGCATAAGTACAGAGTTAGGGCCAATGATATATGCATGCTGACTGACAGACCACACAAATAACTTGATTGCATGAAGCAATCGTTCACACAAAAAAGTTACTTCACTTAATTGAGCTATCTCTTCACTGAATGAGGCTATTTTTAAGGAATAATACTCTCCATCTGCTTAGGAAAATGTGAATATTAACTATTTTTAATCATGAAAAGAGAGATAGTTTCCAATGCATTTGTGGGGACTCGAACCATGGCTTATTGAGTGAGTTAGCCATGCAATATGAAGCGAGAGAATAGCCGCTGAGCTAACTGAGCAGCCTTGCGATAGTGAACTGAAATCTAAAACATAAACATTAGAATGCCATATTTTTGCTTCCATGGGATGCTCAATTTGTAAGCAAACTAGATAGGTTCGTTTGTTTTTTTGGTTTGTACTTGAAATGCATTTCGTTGACTTGATGGAATTGTACTTTGATTAAGGTTATTGAATATGAAATGGTTGGTGGGGTATTTTGGGTTTGTTTATTGTTTTTTATCTGGATCTTATCAGAACCTTATCGAGTGAACCGTTGTTCCCGCTTGATGCTGTCCACTAACAGCTACTAACGTGAGTAAAACATACTACTTATGTACTTCAAGGTGTGTTTCATGATTCAGATGTGCTGAAAACCTCGCCTTTTTATTTAAATAATAAGAAGAGTAAAATATTGGCCTTAATACATACTGACTCAATTTTTACTTCCGTTCAATATTATTTAGGATGAGCTTGTCAACATTTTCAAAAATCTCCATAGGCTATTATGTTCTAATTACTGTCGGGGTCCCAACAGTTAATGACACATGTTTCATTGCAAGAATTCACACACATTGCACATTTGAAAGAACGGTATTAAATTTGTCACACCATGGGGGAGGTATATGCCTCCATGCATACCAACATAGGCGGCGGAAGTGAGGGGAGGCGGGGCCCCATGAACTCAAAAATCATAATTTTCTGTCACCATCTTTGCTCAAAAAATATTTTGCTTAAAAAATTGGCCGTCTCCCCTAAAATTTTAACTTTCCGCTGCCACTGTATACCAATCAAAGATTCTATATACGACGGTAAAACTGAAGCTGTTTAGCAAGAACTGTACGGTATTAATGTATATAATCAGTAGGTTTTTGAGTTATTTGAAAAGGATGCGATTGTAAAATTTACATGGGTCTGTGACGGACAGGTTAAAAGACATAAAGCAGAAACGACAAAAACCCCATAAATGACATGTCAAAGGATTGCACTGTTAATATTAATTGGTCAAAAGATGGGGAAAAATAAAAGTTATTAATTTTAAATGGAATATTTATTATTTAATATATTTTTTATTTTCAAATGTATATAAAGGGTAGAATGAACGACATAAAGTACTATTAACAATAAATTTCATCATAAGAAATATATTCATGACTTGTAAGTATTGCATTATAATTAATAATTATGAATGATAAATTTCATGACCAATTAAATGACTAATTATGAGCAGAAAATCAGTCATTATTAGTCAATTAATTAGATATTTAATAAACATCCATCGAAATATGGTTCAAAATGACAATTTTTGATTAGTGATTAGTCATTTAAGTTGCCGTCGTAAATATGTCACCGTTATAATTTGATATTAATTAGAAGTATCTAAATGAGCGAATTTCATCTATCTGAAATTGTTGGATCAGCTTCCGGCAAATACCTAACGTCAGCTTTAGTACTTTTCAAAGTTTCTTGAATTACAACTATTCCATTTAAAATACATTACCTAATCAAAATTAGTTTTCTTGTACCAATTTCTTGACCAACTAAAAATTAGAGTGAAAGTTAAAGCTTAAATGAGTTTGCATGCATGCATAGGCTTATTTATCTATTTTACCAGGACCTTGAATGGCTTAATAGTATATCAAAGTACACATCGATAATTTGAAGTAACCAATAGCCTAAATAAAGTTATAATGTCATTTTGCCTAACTGATTATTGGAACCGGAGGATTGCTATATGTTTCAATTGCTAGTATATTGCTACGGAAATTATTAGGTCTTGTATAAAAAGTGAATTAATACCGTTTTCCAATTGTAATTTTAAATGGTAAGGAAAAGGAAGGGGGGGGGGGGCAAAATTCAAAATCAATATTTTTAAATAACCATTATTCAGCGGTTAAAATGATCAATAATTAATGACCTGAAACGAAAACAAGGACATCCTTTTAACCAAAACAAGTTTGGTGTTTGCTTAACGAGCGCATGATTTCACGTAAGACTAAGCAGCTCTACTGGCCAGCCCAATGTGTCTGCTTCACACGGCAAAAACTAACATTTCCCTCAGATATTTGAACCGTTTTAACCAAATATATCCGCTATTTGATGTCAAAATTCCACAAAAATGTAATCAGTAATTTTTAGATATTAAATCATGATGAAGATCTGGAAAATGAGTAAAATTAACACTTTATTTGCTCAGGATGTTAAAATCATTTTTATTTTCAAAATCATTCTAGAAACGCCTAAAATGCTACACAAATTCTCATACAAAACCAGTAATCTCGTTTTCACTCGATAATTATGTAAATGCTAATATTTGACAAAATGTAGTTAATGTAGATATTAAGAACAAGCAATACAGAGCCTTTTTTGAAGTAGTGCGTTGATGTCATTTTGACATTGATCATGGACGTGAAATAACTGGTAAAGGTTCATGTATAAACTTCAGACTCTATTCCATATGTACGCCAAAAACTGTTATATTCGGACATGTGTAAGTAGGAAAAAACTTGAAGTAAAAATGATGTTCCCCGTCTTGCTGGCAAAAGAGACCTGTAGCCTTAAGCTATCCCAGCGGGCACAATTCAGTTTTCAACGTTGAAATTTCAACTCAACCATTTTTCAACGTTGAATCAACGTTGAAATTTCAACCATTTTCAACCTCTTTTCAACTTACGGTTGAACGTTCAACCCATTTTCAACGTTGATATGTGACCAAATCAAATTTGTCTTAATTTCTCTTTTCTAGACTGCATATGAAGTTTAACTGAATTTATCATTGAAATCAGTTAAATCATTCACACCTTTACAAAATAGAGCAAAAACATGAATGAAATTACATTTGGGTCATGTTCAAAACCTAATAAATAAGTAATTTTTAACCCTAACACTTTTGACCACTTCTTCGTTTAAAAACTATCTCCTCGGAAATTTGCAAGTCAAAAATCACAGGTTTCCCCCTGGATTCGAACCCGGGACCCCCCGCTTCCCGGTCCAATTATCACTATGTCAAGCCACTGAGCAGGTCCTGCCATGGCAGCGATTTCGTCATCATAGCTAACTCGGGTTTATGACGTATTTGGACTTAAGCGAATTTCCTAACTTTGTGGAACGGGATATTGTGAGATTCAGTGGGGTTAGGGTTAGTATAGACCCATATGTACGCATTACTAACCCTAACACTTTTGACTACTTCTTCGTTTAAAAACTATCTCCTCGGAAATTTGCAAGTCAAAAATCACAGGTTTCCCCCTGGATTCGAACCCGGGACCCCCCCCGCTTCCCGGTCCAATTATCACTATGTCAAGCCACTGAGCAGGCGCTGCCATGGCAGCGATTTCGTGATCATAGCTAACTCGGGTCTATGACGTATTTGGACTTAGGCGAATTTCTTAACTTTGTGGAACGGGATATTGTGAGATTCAGTGGGGTTAGGGTTAAGTTGAAATATTTTTTCACTTTTCAATGATGGAAGTTGAAATTTCAACGTTGAATCAACGTTGAACGTGCCCGCTGGGATACTACTTGCTTCCTTAAATCAACTGATTAATAATGTAATTCCCATCTCTGCACACAATTTTTGTTTGATATTTTCATCAATAATTAAATGAAGCTTTGTCCTCAATGTAAACATTAATAGTTATTGATAATATTTTAATGGTGTGTGAAACAAATGACACCACTTTCATCTAAAGGTTATATTAATACAAATTTATCAAATATGTGTGATGACTTTTATAAGCGTTACCTGGAAACAAAGATATGTTTCTATTGAAAACACTGAACAAAATAACAATATTAATATAAGAAAATTGTCTGTGTCCTAAGAATTCTTGTTTTCAATGGGGTATTTAGTGTGGTCAGTTATTACAAAAACATTTACTACAATTACTCATTAATTTTGGTTTAAGTGTTACTTATATCACTAAGAAAAATCTCACCACCGTGTTAATATACCGGTATTATATGGGATTGGCAACATTGGTACATAATAATGGTATAATACTACCAACCTCTTTCTCTTAGTGTAAACAATTTCTTTTTCTATGGTTATAAATCGTCCTATTTTAACTATCCTTCGGTTTTTACCCCTTTATAGCATGTGCAAGCATAAGAAAATCACAATGTAAAACAAAGATAAATATGATCAACACTGAATAGTGTCATGGTGGATTTACAGTCGAAATAAATTAATGATATCCATCTGCAAGTGTATCAACCTTGCTGTAAGAATATCAGATTTCTTATTTTGTCATTCCAGTATTTTGTCCAAGATAAAGTACAATGTACACTAGGACAAAATATCAATAGGTGCAAACAACTTTGGACAAAATATATTTGGGCAAAATATTGGTAGGACAAAATAACAATTGGGTCAAATAACATTTGACAATATGTGGCTGTCAAGCCCGTATGAGCCGTAAATGCCAGAAACTTCATTTTGCCCTACAGGTGAAAATACTTGTCAAGGTCATTATTTGCCAAAATTGTTTTTTTGACAGATTCACAATCCTTGTGCTTACTACAAAATAAAGTTTCATTTCAAGAAAATGATAGGAAATGTGAAATAAATCTGCATATTTTTAAGACAATCAACAGAAAATATAGGGCTTACTGATCTTTGAACTTGTTTATCTCAGTTATACGTTTTACTCCCTGAAAATAAAAATATAATTTGTGCAAAGCATCTAATTAAATTCAATTTGTTGTGTGCGAGTTTACATTTTATATATTGTAGTGATATCCCCATGTAAAAGGTTGTTTTGTTTGTGTCTTTTATTTAAAACGAGTTTCAAAACAACCTTTGACAGACCATAACTTGACTTCTGGAAATCGTTCAAGTGAAGTTCAGGTGTCATTTTAATTCTTAAAGCATGGTCTTTGCAAATATTTTAAAAAGTGAAAATGACAAGAGTTGGCATTTACGGCTGGTTTGGGATGGACGGTCACATATTTATTTCGACAACATATTGATAGGACAAATTAACAGTTGGCCCAAATAACTTTAGATAAAATATATTTGGACAGTGTGTTTGGACAAAATATCATTGGCCAAAACGTTTTTGGCTGAAACGTACTACACCAAGACCAGCCACAGTTGACCAATTTAAGGGGTCTGAATATCCTGCTACAAATATAACACGCTATTACTTAGGTTGACAGCATGCATTTGCTTTACATGTTAAAGTTGATGGAATATATGTGTACATGTTGTCAAAATGAGCCACTTTTTGTGACATTAATACAAGGGCTCTCCACACGGACAAATCAATCTGTACTTCGCACATCTAGATGTTCCTTGATTAAACTGGACTTCAGCAAATGGGCAAAAGAATGTAAGTGACTATGCATGTACATACACATAGTTGCCTTAGGCCTAAAAAAGAAAAATGTTTGATCGGCGTAACCCTAACCCGACCGACCCTATTTTTACCGCCGACCTTAAATATTTTCATTTTTTTGAGCATGGCAAAAAATCCCAAATTTGATGGGAATTGATTCATTGGGGCTCGAAATATGGCTTGCGGGACATTCAAAATGACAAAATAAAAGATGTCTTACAGAAAAAGTGAAGATATTTTTGTATATGTGTCGTATATTTTGTATTCTTGTATGCGAAACATAGACTTAAAAATTAAAAAAAAATATTTAAAAAAAATCTGACCTACCTACCCTATTTTTTTCTATGTTATGCCAATCAACAATTATTTCTTTAGGCCTTATTTCCACTCACATTCACACCCCAGCGTGTCACTGCACGCAACTGGAGGAAAGACAGATTAACGCGCGACCGTGTGAACATAATCTTCACTTTGGAAAGTTTCATGAATCTATATGCGTCTAGATTTGACACCCCAGGTGGAGAGCCCCATTAAGTTAAATAATTAAATCATAGTATAGCCAAGCAAATTCAAGATTTCCTACGCATGGTCAAGGCGCTTGAGACTGATCTTTTCACCGAAAAATTATCAAATTCTCACGATCACTCACCTTTCTTGACCTCTGGCATTGAATATTTTTTCCCATTCATCTACTAATGGTTTGGTCACAGTCGCGTCAAATATCAGATGATTTAATAGTTCTGCATCACCTATGATCAAATGAAAAAAGAAACACCAACAAATTTCAATCATTTCAAGTTGAATCTAAATCTTAAAGATTTGCATTCTAGATGCCCACAATGATTTGCTTAAGTTTTATCTACTCTATAATATTGAAGTACAAGCAAGTAGCTGATTAACACACATTGACAAATATGACCATATTAGTTCATATTTATTAATACAAATAAGTCAATATTTTTGAATCGTAACAATGTAATCAGTCTTGCTGTATATTCAAATACACTTGTGTTAAAGGGTTGTCCTCCATCTGATAGCAACACAATTCAGGCACAAAATATATTAATATGCAGTGATTTGGTTTTAATCAATCCTAATCAATCATTGCTAACCTCTTACATGATACAAAAACAGCAGTTCACAATATTGTAGAATGCAAGGGATATGCTACAGATCTTGTAACAGAGTCCAATTTCTTGCTTTGTACTTCTAGGTTAACAGAGTATACAGAGAATATGCATTGCTACCATCACTTTAAGGGTCAGTTTTTACTTTTGCATGGGTAGTAATATATATCATGCAACAAGTATTCGCTCTTTAAACATTTCCAATGGCTTCCAATGCATTTTCTAATAATAACATAAGTTTGATGATATTTTGGGATTATTCATATGATTCCTATTGATCGTATAAAACATATATTTCTCCTCCTCAAATATGCGTTGCAATGCAAATTAAGTAGATATTGAATGATTAGCGGATGCTTGCTGAAAACATATGGCACAATATATATGGTCACTCACAAAAGAGTATAAATACAGCCTAAGAGGTTACTTGCTAACGTAAACAGTCTGAACCAGTAGCAACCAGTAGCAATATATGTCTGTGTCGGAGTAACTGTAAAACTCTGTTCAAAAAGAACAGTTTTTGTTGTTGTGCGAGGGTCATTCAAAAAGTTCTACCTGTCGTATCATAACTTTTGTTCTAATAAAGATAGCTACTTGAAAACTGGCAAAAATATAGATAAAAATATCATCTATACATGGTGTAACATTCATATGAAGTATCTTGTCTAGATTTCTGTAGGTGATCTTAAAAGCACAGTAAGTTTCGGTACACCAGAAATGGTAAGAATATGAGCACCATTTTTAAAATTGGCTCAAGTACAGTGAATTGAAAGGGCCATAAAATAGGCAAGTGGTATTGCTATACAGTGAAAATTTTATAAAACATAAGAATAGACATACAATTATTCGGGATGATTAAAAAAGCTGACCCAAACTGAAAATAATGGTCATTCACAAGCATAACAATGATAGGAACAAACGGCCCCTGCAGCAATAATATTAAAATCAACAAAGAAACATTTAACGAAGAAATTAACCGAAATAAAACAAGATGTAAAATGGTGGCATTATGAAGCTTTATTTTTAACTATAGTTTCATGGTAGATACCAAAAGGAACCTAATTCAATTTTTTGACTGAAAAATATGGTGTAGTAGCTATAACTATTATTTTTCACACAAAAAAGCACTTGGGAAAAATCACGCTACAGATAATCACTCCTTGCTGATATTCGTAACCTGAGAGGGAACATGACATCTTTCAAATATTGGGATTCTTGGTAATTTATATCTGTAACAAGTTTACTTTATCAGTTAAAATGACTTGTTGGGCTGTAAGGTACACTCTCATTTCAAATTTGTTCTGTAAATTACATACATTTTAGGTATACAGATGGTTGTTCATACATAAGCTGTACATATAATTTCATTTGTAATGTCATTAGATATTTTACCGTT
>JXSR01S036263.1:5537-20100 GCA_000969725.1 Ophiothrix spiculata | reverse complement strand
CCCCCCCGGTACAAATGCAAATTTTAGTTCAGCTTTCCAGAATTTTTTTAGGAAAATTAGTAAATTACGGTGTTTGGCATTTTTGGTCAAAAACTGATATCATCATCATGTTCAGGGAAAAACGGTACACTTTTATTAGTTTGATAGTTAGAGTACAAAAAGTTACGGTTTATGCCATTTGAAGGTCTACGCCAGCCCCAGAAACAATGCTGAATTAAATCAAATGTTCTCATTTCTTTCCCAATTTATAAATTGAATTTAAATGCTTTTTTGTAAGTTATGTTAAACTTGTTTTTACCCATTGAGTTCTTGGTTTTTATCTAATTTGAATGATAACAAATCGCTGAATCAAGTATTTTTGAGTGTTGGCCTATTTTAATATAACTGTCACGTTTAGTAAGTACATTTATACAGTGAAGAAAATATACGTCAAACTATCAGTCGCCAGTAAAAGACGTACAACATGAAATTTTGTGTTGCAAGTTTAGTTATGTTATACGCGCGTAAACACGACGTAGTAAAAAAACAGTATTGAGGTCTTCACAATTGTACGTCAAATCTATACGTCAAAATTGTTTGACGTATGTGAAAATATTTTCCGTTATCACATTGAAGAATTCTCACGCGCGTGAAGATCCCCGCTACAAAATTTTGTATTGATGCCTTTCAATTGTACGCCAATTTATACGTCAAATTTATTTGGCGTATACGAAGGTAACTTTCGTAAAAAAACATTGGTAAATTCTCACGCGCGTGAAGCCGCGGCACAAAAAATCGTGATATATACATCATAACTGTACGTCAATTTATACGTCAGAAACATTTGACGTACATATTTCATTATCACAAATATCAGATCCAGATTTATTGTACGTCGACGTATGATTTATAAAGTGTGGCGTAAGTGATTTACCCTTCTTGATTGTCATTATTATAGTTCCCTGGGATAGTTCCATCAAGGTGCAGTATTGTTTCTATCTATGATGAAAAAATTAACACATTTAATGGTAAATTAATGTAGACGTGATCATAATAGGTGCTACATTTTTCTTCCATTTAGAAACACTCCTATAGCTTATGCCCAAACTCATGAAATTGGACCAGACTCAAATGATTAAGCATAACTTTCGTTAGACTCTTAATCAAGATGCCCCCCCCCCCTATAATACTGCAGGCATAGCGTGACCAAGAAAATGGTAAATTAGGCAGGGTTGTTTTCGGACTCATTTCAAGACAAAAGGGTTACCTTTATGGGTATCAAAAACTGCCATTTTAGCTCATTTTCAAGAAATAGGGTAGGCTACTTTTTCAAACCCTAGGTGTTAAAACGATAACGGTAAATTCCCGATTTAGGCTGTGAATGGGTGAAAACGGGTATATTTTGGCTTCAGAAACAATCACCCTTTAGGGCGCGTTTTGAAAAACTGTGGTCAAGCTATAAAATGCCTGCAACATTATACTTGAGTGCCCCCTGGAGATTTTGTTGGTTCAAGCCCTTACCCAACCATCAAATGACCCCATGTGAGACCAAAAATTGGCAAAAATGATACCGTATCTGAGACCATAAATCTATGATTTATTTTCAAATGAATACCGTATCTGAGACAGTATGCAAATGTGACGAATCATTATTACAAGTAATCATAACTGTTCACCATTTTAACACTTTTAAGAAATGTTTCAAGGCAGTTTAAAGCACTTTTATTGGCATTTTAAGACACCATTGTCATTAATTCAACCATTCTTTCTCAGTTTGATACCCTATCTAAGACTTAAAAGCCAAATTTGATACCTATGTGAGACTTGTAGAATACTAGATCGACTTTTGATACCCTAAATTGCAAGTCTCGATCGAGACCTTTCGGGTCAGAATACCCAGTTACCATTTTTTCCATTAGGCTTCTGATGCTAGTCATAGACATCTCTGATTATCCCAAAAGATAATTTTTATCAGGTTAAAACAAGGCCTGTAGCCAGGATTTTTCAAAGGGGGGCATGGATTTTCAAAAAAGTGGTGTTTTTGGAGGAAAAATTTTCTGAGAAGCAAAAAAAAAAAGGTTTTCAGTAGCATTTTGTGTAGTATTTTATTATGAAACGACATACATTTATGTGTTTTGGTGCATTATAGGTGTTTTTTGGTGGATATTAGGGAATTTTTGTGTACTTTTGGGGGCTTTGATCAAAAATAGGGGTTGGGCACCCCCCCCCCCTGGCTTCGGGCTAGGTTAAAACAAACGTTAGAAAAGTTGTGTGTTATCAGAGTTTTACAAGCTACCACTACATTTCGTCATGTGAGTGCAAGAAAGTCGTATCTGCAATGGCTGCCCTAAGTTATATTTATTTTACAACTTGTCACAAGAATTTAAAAAAAAAATCCCTCCAAATTTCACTTTCTTATGTCAGTGTTTCTTGACAGTCACCTGAAGAACCATTTCAAGAACCACTGACCCAAGACTTGAGATTATACAGTGTGCAATCCAAATTTATGACAAGTGGCAGCTATTGCAGATACAACTTTCTTGCACTCGCATGATGATTTACAATACAAAATGATGCTGAATGTATGGATGGAAATAAATCTTATTTATTATAAACAAACAACATCTTTCATATACATATTTACAATTTTGATTCACATGCATCATGAGTTTTTGGACGGAGCAGTTTATGGAGAAACAAACACTATGGCTCAAAAACATAATCGGTCTCCAAACAAAATTTTTCGCTACCAAACATTTGGTTGTGATGTCACCAAACATTTGCGTTCGAATTGGCACCAGGCAGTACAGACTGGTAAAAAACATTTGGTGCTGCTTCAATGACTTTTTAATGATTGAATTCAACACATGTGTAATTTACCGCGAAATTTTATTTGGTCTTAACTCAATGAACTCAATGTTGAAGTTACTTTATTTGGAGTCAATCTCGACCAAACGTTTGGTAGCAAAAATTTTGTTTGGAGGCCGACTATACTGACCCTAACATGCAGTCAGGAAAATCAATAAAAGTTCAAGTCTCTGGCAAGAGTCCCCATGGGAGGGACCACTCAATTATAATGTTGCAGGCATAGCTGCACATACTTGCCAACATTTGAAAACTGGAAAGAGGGACAAACTGGCACATTTTTGTCCAAAAAGAGGAACATTTCCCATTTTCCTATACTTTACTATAGGGTGAGTTTTACAAAAAGAGGAACGGATTGGTAAAAATTACCTTTTTCTTATGCCAAAAACAGGACCTTTCCTCTTAAATAGGAACAGTTGGCAAGTATGATGGCATGACCAAGGTGAATTAGGGTTGTTTTTTAGGATTGAAGGATGAATCAGGTGACATCGTTTCGGGTATCAAAAAAGCTCAAAAACAGTCATTTTCAAGAACTAGGGTACTTTTTCAAACCCTAGTATCAATAAAATCCCAATCTAGCGTGAATAGGGGAAATAGGGTATAATTTGGCCTCAGAACCCTCCACCCTTTAGGGGGTGTTTTGAAAAACTAGTCACGCTATGCCTGCAACATTATACTTGAGTGCCCCCCCCCCCCCCCCCTTGGGAGACTGAGTCTGAGTTCAATTCAAGATCTAGCAGGTTAACTCTCTAATCTTCCATGAATATGTGCTTTCATATTATTGACATGATCACTAGGGGAAATAAATGGGAAATATTACTTTTGAGCTATAAGGTGATGAAGGTAGAAAATTCTTTGTTTTCCCCCGGTGTTTTTCATTGTTATAAGGGTGAAAACATAGTCGGCCTCCAAACAAAATTTTCACTACCAAACATTTGGTTGTGACATCAAAATGATGAGTGGCTCCAAATGAAATAACTTCAACACGCGAGTTGAGACCAAATAAAATTTCGCGCTAGATTGCACATGTATTGAATTGCCATATACATTGCACCAAATGTTTGTTACCAGTTCATACTTTAAATTTGATGGCAAATATTTGGTGACGTCACAACCAAATGTTTGGTAGCGAAAATTTTGTTTGGAGGCCGACTATGCCCGGCGACTATGTTTTCAGCCTTATTATCTCTGGAAGCAGATTATCAATAATGATAGGATATGGATTTTTCAACTTCCTTGATCTGGACTTGATAAATTCCCAACCCTGATTAGTTTGACCTTCAAAATGTATCAAAGAAATATGGTGGAAATAATGGAGGGATTCTGTCTGATAAAATAAAAAGTGGTATCAAATCATTTCTACCGGCAACTTGTCTACCGGTATTTCATTTTGTAACCAAACAAGCCATGAGTGATTGCACTACTTAAATGATGTCCTGGCTGACTGTTGTATGGGACTGAAGTCCTCCGGATGTCCACCCAAAAGGAACCATAGACAGGCTGGTGTTGTTTCAGGGTTGTTCTATGGAAATAATGTTCTGGCTGACATCCTATGAGAAAATGTCCTGACTAAATATCCTATGGAAATGGTGTCTCACGGGAGTGCAACCCCAAAGAAGCCATGACCGGGCTGGTTGAAGCATTTATATGAACATAGCAAGGCTCTGACTGGAATCTTTCCTGGTTGATTTGCAAGCTTCAATTCCTGAAATGAAAAAGGAGAAAAAACACTAAAATTAGTACTATTACATCTCTACATCAGTGAACATTTTACGTACCAGTAATAAGATTTATTATAACTGAAGACAGCATAGTTTGAAATACAAGTTAATTTCTCCGGCATGCTTTAAGCATCTCTACGGCTCATAGACACTCCCCGGTCTTTACATGAACACCGTCCAAGCACCGGCCAATGTCCGGACAGTGCCCACTGACCCAATAAACACATTGTAACCTCACCGCAAGGTTATAACTGTAAGTTTTTGTCAACTTACACAAGAAACATACACTATCACAATTTCTGGCAACAAGTCTTTATTTATATCTTCCACATATTTGATAGTGTTTGCCATGTGTAAAAAAAGCAATAAATAAAGTTAACATGCTGACATTCCTAGGTCTTCTTTATGAAAAAAATTGGTACCAATAGAGAATATTTTGAAGGGAAATCTAAAATATGACACCAAAAATGAACCAAAATGACAAAGATTTGAAACACATTTAAAATCCTAGAGAAACATTTAAAGAGAAAAAAAGCCTTCATTATAACCCATGTCAAAGGTTTCTTCAATCTCAATGTATAACCCATCTCATTGTTTGACCTTGATTAGTATTGATTTGTTCATAACTTTCAAAAATGAAGAATACCAATACCAATATATAACTTTAGAACCACAATCAAATTATCATAATCCCTAATTCGGAAAAAGTATACTTTAGGTCCCATCAAAAACTATACCCTAACCCTAAACCTAACTCTAAAACTAACCCTAACCCTAACCTTAACCCTAACCCTAAATTAAACCTAACTCTAACACTAACCCTAAACCCTAACCCTAAAATACTGTATGGGACCTAAAGTACACTTGGTCCCCTAATTCAACCCCTACCTTATGACCGTCAACAAATCGTACACATTCCAGCCATGTGTTGAGGAAAGAATCACCACAGAGGGCACACTTGCTTGCTTGCGCTAACATGTCTCGTACATTTGGGTAGTGTCGGATAGCTTTCCTCAGGTAGGACCACCTAGGATAAAACAAAGATATAAACTTTAAAGATGCATTCATACGAGTGAACCGAGCCATAACTTTTCCACAAGGAGGGCAACTACCCGCAAGTATACTTGCATATTATAAAATGTGTCTCATTTGCTTAAAATGGCCATTGTCCATGAGAAATGTGTACAAAAAATAGGCTTTTTATCACTTCAACCTGTCGCCGTTTTGATATGATAGGATATACAGGCACTTAGAAACTCTTTTTAGAATAGCTATAGTATATTCCTACCAACCATAACTGATTTTAGTATGTCTGATCTTAGATTTTTGCGCGAATTGGTGAAATACAACAACTTAAACCGTTGTCCGTACACGGGAATTATCTCAAATCAACAATTTCGATTCAATTTTTGATCAAACAACGGCTCATTTTACTTACAATGTATATTTCCATATCATTTAGAAAGTTATTTTCAACTCATATGGATATGTAAAAGCAGTAACAAAGTCAAGTCTTTCCATTCGTTTTTGCGTGAATTTAAGATTTGTATACACTTATCATCCATTTCTGGACTTTTCCACCATACATTTGTATAGCGAGTGCTGTGTGCAGTGATGCAGTAAAAATTATTCAGTGATTAAATAGTGAGAAAAAAGCCCGGAAAAAAGATGTGAAAGTTTTCCATATGCATAAAAAGAATCTTGTCATGATTTACAATCAAAACCCACTTTGAACAATTTTGAACATTCTGAAATATACAAAATTGTGCTGCTACTGTAGCTGTCTTCTTCCATAAACAACCTTGACAAAAAGGGCTTAGTAAAAATAGTATTATTATCCAAAAGCTGCTGGTTGTGCAACCAAATGGTAGCTAACCCCCTATTAAAAACCAAAGGGGATAGGTTACTGGTGAGTTAAAAAAGACACCTATGGAAAAAGGCGAGTTAAAAAACCAAGTCAAATTAAGTTGCCCCCCATACAAAGTTATGTTAAAGGGACTAGCCTAGATTCCACTTAGAATTAAAAACTTATGGAAATGCTCTAAATAAAGCTTAAAAGTGTAGTGATATCCTAAAAAGTACAAAAATTTACCCAGATATGGCTCAAATTGAGTGATAACTAATTTGCAATATATCATTCTTTGATGGTGGTGTGACTATCTTGTGTTTTCTGAATCCTAAATTTGTACCTCAGATCTGGATTTACCAGATAAAAATCAAACAAAGCTCTTAGAGATAATTAAATGTTAAAAGAGAAACAATTTCATCAAAAATAATTTGTTTATCCATCACATTTGTAGAAACAAAATCTTTTTAAATTTTGAAACTAGAAACACTGTTTTCACATCTTTTTTTTCGCCGGCGAAAAAAAATTAAAGCAGGTACAGAATTGCAATTTTCTCCAATATTCCTCAAAATCATGGAAAACTACTTGTAGGTTATATTACTTTACTATACCTCATGCTCATAAATATTTATTAGGAAACCACGAAATACAATTGGTCAGTTAAAGCTGATGCGCATAAAAGCATTATGCCTACTTCCCCAAGTGCGCGTTACGCCCACGCAGGGAAAAAAATGAGAAACTATCGCACCCCTACTATCGAACCCCTGTAATCATATCACTTATCAGTTGGCAAATTCATAACTACTTCCCTCCGCTTCGCTTCGGGAAGTAGTCACTCGCATCCAACACCTCGGGATCAGTAATTTTCACTACTTCCCTCGATATCATGTTGTATTTGTATAATAAACATGTTCTACCGATTCATGTAAAAAAATATGTTGGTAAAAAATTAGTGGGAAGAGTCTAGGTCAGTCTCTTTAAGTCCCAGAAGCAAGTTAAAAAAAAGCGAGTTACCCTCATGAAGTTTTACGTCAAGTTCCAGAGGGGGAGTTATGTCAAGTCCCAGTGGACAAGTTAAAAAAGCAAGATACCCCAGAAAAATCCAATAAGTCCCATTGGCGAGTTACATGTGTTTGTCAAGACCTCAAAGTGAGTCCAACTGACGAGTTATATTTATATGTCAAGTCCTCAAAGTGAGTTATGCGAAGTCTCTCTAGTAAAATAATAAGTGATGTTTTGGATAACGTCCATGTGTGATACAATCTGGGAAAACCTAACATGTCGCACCCTATATGTTACTTACTTGGTGTATTAATAGCTTCGTGGGGGTAACTTGCTTTTTAACTCACCTCTGGGACTTGGCATAACTTGCCTCTAGGACTTGATGTAACTTTGTGGGGGTAATTTATTTAACTCGCTTTTTCATAACTGTTTTTTTTTAACTCGCTCAAAATCTTTTCCAAAAACTAAAGTGAATGGATAAAAAATGTAATCGCAATGCTATACAAGCTGAGCTAGATGATACATATACAAAATTGAATACATTCAGCCCAAATTTATAGGTTAAGCTGTGAGTTGCAAAAAAATATTTTAAAACTCATAGCGAGACCACTTCGTAAATAATCCAATTGACTCATCACGCATAGGATCCAATATTATCATGTATCAGACAGCTCAGACCATATGTGATGCATTGCATCAAAACGTACAGGTAGTGAAAATGAAAATTTCAAGATACAGGCAATTTAAACTTGCAAATTATAAAGAAAATAATAAGAACGTTTCACTATTCATCATAACTTCAAAATCCAAACTTCAATTTTCACAAGCAAGATATCATTTTAAAGTTTATACAATTCCCTTTTAAATGACATAAAATCTCTTTTGATGTCACAAATGATAACGATGATGTGGGAGTAAAGTGGCAAGGGTGAAAATGATTAATTATTCAGATGTAAAACAAAAGAGTGGTTTAACACAGAAATTGTGCAATGTGCAAAGTCTATAAAGTACCGAAGTGTTACGTCATCAAATTCTTTTTTTTACTTGTTATCATTTTTATGACCATATTTCAGGAAACAAAATAATTATTTCCACACCCATACATGGTTAGAGGCATTAATTCTAAACAACTTTTGGCTGGGGTACCATATGCTCACTGAAAAGAGTGAAATTTCCATTTGAAATCATCTGATTAAAGATTAAAATTTCACTCAGAGCGCATCACACTAAAAGTGCCTCGTTGGCTAGTGCTAACCCTAATTAAAAGTTCGAATTTGTACGCAACCAGTTACGCGAACATTAAATTTCTGGGTATTGTGTTAAAGAGGGACTTTTTCTATCGGCAATCAGTTTTGGAAATTCCCGGAAAGTCGTGTTTTGAAAAGGACCACCATGAACCAATTCATGTCAAATTTGGTGTATGGGGATTATCATCATATCATCATGTTTTCCTGAAATATGGTCAAAATGTTGGAATGCAAAAAATAAACACAAAATGTGCCATCCTCACTTCTGTACTTTCTGTGGGTGAAATTAATATTCTGTGCAAATCATATGATAAAATATACAAAGGAGACAAATAACATTGGTTAAGCTGCTATCAGATAGAAGTATACTTACTAAAGTTTCTGTTGACATGCCTTATGTCGACATAAAGCATATCTCAACAAGAAATCTAATTTGTTGACATGTCGACAAAAGTGGTCGAGTAAAATTCCATAAAAACTTGATATGTTTATGGCTGTTTATTAGCATAAATAATTTGATATTTATTAGTTGCTCATCATTTACACCAGTTTTTAAAGTTATTACGACGGTTAACAACAAACAAGTTTCGAAAAGTTTGGATCATTCATATTGTTGTACGCCGAAAGAACTAGCACATTACTACATTATACATAAGTCTACGTCAAAAATGGGTCATTAAGCTTATGTAAACAATTTCGTTTGTCCTGCAAAAACCAACTCTTTGATATCAACTTTATGTCGACACATATGTCGACGTCGACAACAAATTATTGCGACATGTCAAGTTGAAAAACCAGTCTCGACAGAAACCTTAATACTCACTGGTATATGGTATACGTTATTCGCTATACGCTCCTGGGGAGGCATTCATTTGTTAAGTGATGAGGATAATCACTGTTAATTTCAAATATGAGTGCTTCCCCCGGTAGTGTATAGCAAATAAAGATACCGTTATGTGAGCGCAGCCTTAAACTACAGTGCATTCCAAATTCTTGATACCGTGAGAGGCATCTAATTTCACATTATATTAAGAGGTGCATGTGCAAAGTCTGCAAAATTAAAAAGCATACTAAGTCACCACAAGCTTGTTAAATTGTGAAACCAGATTAGCATCACACAAATTATCGGTGGAAATTAACTAGTTGAAATTAACAAATACAATATCTGCATCTATACAAATCAGACATTGGTTAATACAGTGCGTAAAACATAATATGACATGGTAACTTACGCTGGGTTAGGTTCATGAAAATACTTGTCTCCGATACGAACAAGAATACGCCTTTGTAAAGCATGCAATGATTGAAAATCATGTGATTAGAAGATTATTAGTTGAGATTTATTAGCATGTCTTGCAAACATTTAAAAGGGGCATAATTAAGTTAAAAAACAGAAGGGAAAACACCAAGGCTGCAGTTTTAGCTATAAGCGAAACAAACATTTAGTGGATATTGTAAACAAAAATGCAGTGTACAGGTTGCACTTACAAACAATGGGGCCCCACACTCTGGATTTTTGTACACTACTGTCCAATAATCCAAATTTTTTTGTTTCGCCAATAGCACAGAATTTAACAGGGGTGTGAGAGCCAGGTGATAAAAAAAGCTGAAAATAGTGACAAAATGCTCAAAACAGGCTGAAAATGAAAGACAAATTATGACTCTTTTGAAGGCATAAAAAAGCTGAAATCAGCTAAAATGCTGAACTCTCACACCCCTGATTTAATCGAATGAGACAAGAAATTCCAATGTTATTATGCAATAGACTAGAATGCTACTATACAGGTACTCTATAAACCTTGAAGTATGCTACAAGCAATCAGACTCTGTTACGAGATCCATAGCATATCCCTTGTATTTCTACGTACAACACTGTGAACTGGTGGTTTTGTATTGTCTAAGAGATTAGTAATGATTGATTAGGATTAATTAAGACCAAATCACTGCATACGTATATCTTCTTTTATGAATTCTTTACGATTTTGGTATTATTTTGGGCACATTTTGTTGATAACACATGGACAAACATTGATCATAAGTTTATTTGAATATTCCGCATGATTTGGTACATTGTTATGATTCGAGAAATACGGACTAATTTACTTCCCTGTATGGTTATATTGGTTTATGTGAGTTAATTGGCTGCTTGTTGCATACTTCAAGATTTAAAGAGGGTATGGTAACTGCTTTACATCTACATCTGTACTGGGCAGGACCAATAGTGGTATCAACGTCCAGATTCCGGAGGCATCAAAAAAGTCTAAAAACATCACATAACTGAGGGTGCAAACACGGGTTTGAACCTTTTGATCATATTGACCATAACCATAAAATTAACCATAAAAGGTTATGATTCAGAAGAGACGTATCAGTGGGGTAATCTACACGGAGTGCAGATCCACATGGATGCGCATCTCCGAGATCCAGACATCTCCGTAAACCGCTTACACATACGCAGAGTGCTGTACAGCAGATCCGGATGACGACCGTATAGCCACAGTCTACTGCAAAGCGGCTTATGGAGATGCACATTCACCTAGATTTGTACTCCTGTGTAGATTGCTCCAATATGAGCCTAAGTAAGAACCAGTAATACCCACTATAACAACATAAAGCATAAATGGGTAGCATTTTCTTTTTTGTGAGTTATGGATAATTGGAAATTTTTATGGTCTTTTCGACTGAATCTTGAAAAGGCTAATGACTCCGTGACGGTGGTAGCAGTGTCCATTATACATAAATTCCTGTCCTCTGATTGGATAAAAGTGCGTACGTTTCTTTGAAAAAGTGTGAAAAAGCAAAAAAAAAAAAAAAAGTAGCAGCTACATATGCAAGGTCTGAACTCTTGATTCAGAGGGGTAAAAATGTTAAAAGCCAGAAAACACAACTACCAGAGAACTTTTCAGGTTTTAGAAAACTCTTGCACAAGATTAGATAAATGAAAAAGGTTTACTTATATTATTTTCTAGAAAAAAATGGACAGTCCTATTTCTTAAGTACTAAAGTACTGAGCAGTGGTGCACATAAGGTATTAAAGCATTTTTTGTAGCAATAAACAATGTACATATAGCAGCCATCAGCTGTAATAATCATAGATAATGTATACATTTAAACCATATAGACGAGGAAGTCTAAAATTTAAATAATTGTTTAAAGGCATTAGCCACGATCACCAAAGTGAGGTTCAACTTTGCTCAACACTTACTGATTTTATTGCATTTTTAGAAAGTACTTCCAACTACTAACCAATATACACAACCATGCTTGTTGAACTTGGACATTTATAATAAAACAGACAAATGTTTCAGTGATCATGGATCATACCAAAGTTAAGTGTTGGTCACAACCTGTTGTGTTTTTTTTGTCTGTACGTTTTTTGCGAGGCAAAGGCTGCTACGATTTAAAAAAAAACTTGGAGAAGAGGTGTCAAGGGCAGGAAGGACGGTCATCAATTGCACGATTTGAATACTTGGCCCGCATGGCACATCTGACTGTAAGAGGTTGCATGCATTGTACGCTGCGTATGTTGTAAGTACTTACACCGTGCTTACAATGTACAAACTCCATGCGACTACCATACTTTTAAAAGGAAACCGTACTTGCACCTGCGGTACACATACAGTGTCCATAAGTGCTAAGCGCGGTGTCCATAGAGAAAGTAGCTGTGAGATAAATTTGGAAAAAAATTAAACAAAGAACGTGAACGCGGTGCGCACATTGTCAGTTCTGGGTTTGTGCAGACCGCACTGATATTTAATTGGCAGTCTGACCACAAGAAAGTTCTCCATGCACTTAAAGTGCTCCATTGTGTCTACGTGCTCCACCCGGGGGGTTTGGTATTGGTAGGGTTGTGCCGCTGAGAAATTTTGAAGTACCACCTATGTATATACCAATTTTCAAGAAAAAGGGGCCCATCCATATACCAAATTCCCTGTATTTTGAGTCAAGTTTATACAACAACGCTAATTTGGTGCGAAATTCCTAATTTTTGTTTGAAATTTAGAACAAAATCCAAAATTTGCGCCAAATTTTAGAAAATTTTGAAAAACAGACCCATCATGCAAAATACCACATTTTGCAAATAAAAAGGACCCATTGGCATACCAGACAGCCTGATTTTGCTACCGGAGTTTGCGGCACATCCCCGAAATCACTTTTGTACTAAGTACCACCCCCCGGTGCTCCAAAATCTGTACGGAAGCAGTACTTACAATGTATGGATTGCACAATTATGCCTACATTTCTGTACACAGACAGCATGTACATGCAAGTACGATGGGTTGTGACAGTGCTCAATTTTACACTTGCACTTGCACATATGCAAGTACTTTTTTCTTGGTGCAAGTAAGATTTTCTGCAAGTGACTTTGCAGTCACTATGTTTGATGCAGAGTATAATTTACACAAAACAATGTTGAAATATCTATTTTTTTCTTCCATAACTCAAGCCATTTTGTGATTTTTTTGTCTTTTACTTACCATGAAAGACAAAGACTGTAATTTACTTTAATATACAGGAGATAAAGGCAATGCTACCAATAATCGGAAAATGGGGAGACTGCAATTCTTTTATAGAGATTTCGGAATCCCCAGGCAATGTGATTTTATATAAATTCTTGTCAGTTGATTGTTTTGCCATGTGCATGTAAGATAAATTTTGTGCAAGTAACTTTTTGAAACTACATGCACAGGTGCAAGTAACCTTTTTTGCTAAACTCTAGCACTGGGTTGTGACCATCACTATACTGAAAATGCTGGCAAATATCTTTAGTTTTACACTACAGTGTATTTATCATTCTGTAAGACAATGTCAAATTATATAATACACTGATTACAAAATTATTAACAAAATTCAACCATTAGAAGAATGTTTAAAACAGTTCAACATTATACCAATCACCATCTTCAGCTGTCTAATTATAATTTCCGACTCATCTACTTCTGAAATTCGTAGGTGGCGCCCTAGGTGTTAAAGGTATTTCCAGAAGGGAATTGTAAATATTGGAAAGTTAATGCCCCCATCTCTATTTAGAACGGGGCTTGTCTCTTTCTTGATGTGAATAGCCTCTCTCAAAACCCAAGTTGAAGAGAAATCTGGTGTGGTATATCGTATTCCTTGTGTCGTAACAAAGTGTGTACAGGAGAGACAAAGCGAGTCTTTAGTAACCGGCTTAAAGAACATAGCGCAAAGACTTAATGAACCAGATCTTGATAACGTCTCAGTACTATGCAGAGAGGATAAACAATTACATTGGAAATAAGAGCGGCTATTCACATCAAGAAAGAGACCATGCAGTCCAACTCTAAATAGAGACGGTGGTCATGAACTTACCAATTTTTACAATTCCCGTCTTGAAACACCTAGGACACCACCTAGACTATAGCAAATTTCAGAAATGGATTAGTCAGAAACAAGTATCAAACCGCTGCTAACGGCGATTGGTATCACTGAAATTATTTGGTACAAAAATGCAAGTGTTGTTGAACAGTTTTAAACTTCTAATGAATTCTACCAACATGTATAAGAACATTCAGCTGCAAAAATTCAACCAGCAACCAAAATCAAGAGCTATTTACATCAAGAAAGATGATTTATACCTGTTCTCCTCACTGTGAAAGTTTGCATGTGAAGATTATAATGTGTCAGTACCATGATTAAAGCATTTATGTGAAAGAAAGGCCTAGGGATCACTATTATATACATTCATGTTCATACTGTTATCCAAGTGAAAGGTTTTCAATTATAAACCAAATGTGGATACCCTTTAAGGGACGGGTCAGAATTTATCACTAAGGGGGGGGGTCTGGTGAAAAGTCTTAAAAAGTAGAAAAACATTTGTGGCCCCCCTGCCCCCCCTAAAAGTCTGGTTATTTTTTCAAGGCCCCCCTGTAACCCTGAAAAAT
>JXSR01S036258.1:181246-212271 GCA_000969725.1 Ophiothrix spiculata | reverse complement strand
CCATAGGCCTATGTTGTTATTTTTCATTATTGATTCAGACATGACCTAATCTTAAATATTTCTAAACAGAAATCTAACGAAAATCCTATTTATAACCGACCAATGTGGTTTTAGGCACGCCTTTGTTTTGAAAATCAAAGACCTCCATGACCATGATGACATAAGTAGCTTGTAACCGGTAATAACATGGGACATAAACATGATAAAGTTGTAGTAAGAACGGAGGATATTCTCCTTATATTATAATCCATGAGCACGATGAGGTTCATTTTTAATAATGAAGTCCGAAAACGACTCAAATTATAAATAATTTATTTTGTCTTTATAACATTCAATGCCCAATAACAGAAAGAACATTCAGATGAAAAAAGTTACGGCACAGGTCCATAATTTGAACGTATAGCGCTTTCATGTTCAAGAAGCTTTCAAGCGCTTTCATTCAGATTAAATGCTGATTGGCGCTTGTCACTTGGATTCGTATCTTCTCCGGTTTGGTGGTAAAACGGTGATCTGGATTTGCACTGTCAATCACGGTGGATTGGGTCAATGATTTGCACTGTCAATCACTGCGGATTGGGTCAATACTATTTTGATAGTGGTCCAACATCACGGTAATTACGTCTATCCGGTTTGGGTGAGTTTGCAAGTTTTGGGCGAGTCGTCCGATGATATCATTTGGGCGAGTATGTAAAATTTGGGCGAGATGTCTTTTGGGCGACTTGTATTTTGGGCGACTTGTATTTTGGGCGAGTTTATTTTGGGCGACTTGTCTTTTGGGCGACTTGTATTTTTGGGTGACTTGCTTTTTGGGCGAGTCGTCCATACTCCCATATAGCATACACACCTCGCACAAAAAGAAACGCACCATGCAACATTTTGACAGTGTCTTTCGGGCCTTGTATCTCAGCCATTTTTGCATGAATTTTCACAAGTGAGGTGTTTTATGAGACAACAAAGAAGCAGCAATAAAATGTAAATTATGGAAACGTTCAGATCATCAAACTTTGACGCACTGCCGAACTAAAGACATGGTGGATTTCTTTTTGTGCGAGGTGTAGATCATATTACAATACCTGGTTCTCCTTCACCCCAGTTAGTATCCCATAGATAAAATCCATCAACCCAGATGTAGGAACCCCTCTCATCTTGTGAAAGACCAATCCAATACTGATTCCCTGTCATGTCTACATATTACACTACCTGGTTCTCCTTCACCCCAGTTAGTATCCCATAGATAGGATCCATCTACCCAGATGTAGGAACCCCACTCATCTTGGGACAGACCAATCTAATACTGATTCCCAGTCATGTTTATATACAATAACTGGTTCTCCTTCACCCCAGTTGGTATCCCATAGATAGGATCCATCTACCCAGATGTAGGAACCCCACTCATCTTGGGACAGACCAATCCAATACTGATTCCCTGTCATGTCTATATACACTACCTGGTTCTCCTTCACCCCAGTTAGTATCCCATAGATAGGATCCATCTACCCAGATGTAGGAACCCCACTCATCTTGGGACAGACCCAATACTGATTCCCTGTCATGTCTACATATTACACTACCTGGTTCTCCTTCACCCCAGTTGGTATCCCATAGATAGGATCCATCTACCCAGATGTCACTGTTGTTTGAGGCGGACATTTTATTAATTTCAACCAAAAATTCAATTTCTTATTCACAGAAAGTTGATAAAGCAGTACAAGTAACTGGAATGTGTTACATAATGAAGTTTTGAACCCGTTCTCAAAATTTTATTCCATTTTGGTTGAAATTTTGTTAGTTTTGAACTCATTTACTGGTATTTTTTGTAAATTCAGATTTGTGGAAAAATGAGGGCGCTATACATATTTCAAATCATTGATTATATTTGATTATCGATTTTGTTGTTTGATCTGAGAAGATTTTGGCTAAAAACGATAAATAAAATGTTCTTGACATGAGATGCTTAATTTGCATATCTAATTTCAGTAGTATACACCAATATATCCCTTCTACATCCAAAAAATGAGTTTTTATAAATAGCGCCATCTATTTTGACACTTAGAAATAAAATGTCCCTATTTCTATTGGGTTCAAACAACAGTGATGTAGGAACCCCACTCATCTTGGGACAGACCAATCCAATACTGATTCCCTGTCATGTCTATACCAAGTCTACATATTACACTACCTGGTTCTCCTTCACCCCAGTTAGTATCCCATAGATAGGATCCATCTACCCAGATGTAGGAACCCCACTCATCTTGGGACAGACCAATCCAATACTGATTCCCTGCCATGTCTACATATTACACTACCTGGTTCTCCTTCACCCAAGTTAGTATCCCATAAATAGGATCCATCTACCCAGATGTAGGAACCCCACTCATCTTGGAACAGACCAATCTAATACTGATTCTCTGTCAAGTCTACATATTACACTACCTGGTTCTCCTTCACCCCAGTTAGCATCCCATAGATAGGATCCATCTACCCAGATGTAGGAACCCCACTCATCTTGGGACAGACCAATCCAATACTGATTCCCTGTCATGTCTATACCAAGTCGACTTCCAATGAACCCAATTTCATACCTGTAATTAAAAATGAATTTTAACGGAAATCAGAAATTGTGACAATTTTGTTGTTGCACATTAAACTGAGTTATAGTACTTCACAATTTTTTGGTTATCAATTTATTTAACTATAATGAAGATTCATCATTTTTATCCCTCTAAGCTTTTGAGCTCATGTCAATTTGACCTTGCATCAAAATCACGAGCAGAGGCTGAAAATTGACTAAATATGGAAGAAAAAGAATCTTTCGAAAATTTGTTGCACCCAAGGAATTTAAAAAGGGGAACCGTGTAAATCCTATGGTGAGTTAATGTACCTGCATCATTTTACGGCTCTGCGTGCCACACTTTGAGAGTCTTCGCAACGGATTAGCAAGAAAATTGGTGTACTTCGATCAGAGCAAGAAACGCAGACACGTGAAAGTTTAAGCAATCTGCCTGGACATCGTCCCAAACTCCGAATATATCGAGAAGTACAATAACTCTGCTCAATGAGCGACACCAGATGACAGCGTATCCCGATTCCCCTATAAAAAGTCCTTGGTTGCACTCATTTTCTTGGCTCCTGTGGCAATGGCACACCACAAGGCCTCAGCCTTGTTATAGAGCACTTCAAACTTTTCTACTTTTGGAGTATTTACTGTTTTATGGTTTGCATGTTTTTGACAGCACAGAATGCATATTTTGTTGGAAATCAACACACTATAAATTATCCATCTGATGATCGGTATAAAACTGAATTCATACTTAAAACGCAATGCGTTGCAATTCCAATAATCTTCACCTCAAACGGCACCGCAAATGAATTCACACTCAAAACGCAAACGGACTGCGGCAGCCGATGACATGAAAACGCAATGCAAAGTTCAGCTTTTCTCAACTCGATTTGCGTTGCCGCAAGTGGTGTTGCGTTTTGATATCGATTGATCGGAACTGCTCAAAACTCCTATCTGCTCATGCTCGGTGTGTTTGCGTTTGGGTCGAGTCTGAATTCAGCTTAATACCAAATGATCATAAGTGGGGATATGCCTTCAAACTATAAGTAATGGTGGCTTTTCCGAAGGGCTATACTTGAAAATTTGTAATTCATTACATAAAAGCTCTATAAAGATTTTAAAATTTTAAAGATTTCTAAATGGATAAGTTAAAAGAAGAGAATGCTTTCTTACTTTGATGAGTTTGTCATTTTTCTTTTAAAAGCAACTACCAAAAAGAAATTCCACAAAGTCATTTTTTAAACAAGTCTTAATTTTATAAACTAAATGGTTCAAAAAAAGCGAGAATATATTCAATAAAACTATCAATCCTGATGACTTGAACATATCTTTAAAAAATTTCCAGTGCAAAAAAAAAAAAAAAAATTAATGGTAGAAAAACTTGTTTATAGTGAGTATCTCAAAATGGAGCTTTTAGTTACAAATCTCCAAATCTGATATTCTTAATAGATTCTTTATGATTTTTTTCTGAAATTGTATACACATCTGACATTATTAAATTTTTACATTAACCCTTTTAACCTGACAAGTTGGTATACTGGCTCACGTGTACATGTACCGTATACCCGATGAGCCGGTTTGCGGCTTTTAGGTCACATGTCAAAAACTTCATGTGTCTGTCAACAGCCATGGGTAGTTACAATTTTCAATGGTCTTAATATTCATATGGGAAGACATCAATAAAGTTTTGAACCCATGATTGATGGGTCATTTTACTCTTATTTACTCAAAAGAGGTGAAAAATTCCTCATATTTTTGGTAAATTTAATCACATTTTCAACAAATATGGCTTCGCCCACAGACTACAAAGTAAATGTCAAATGTTGGTCGACATAAAAAGTATTATTTTGTGAATGCTGGTTATTGGAACAATTCAGACTACTGTAAAATGAAAAAAGTAAAGCAAGGGAAATCAAATCAAAGTAAGTTTAGGGGTTAAATTGTTTTATTTTTTAACTTTCGGGTTGGCCCAGGTCAGCGGTACAGATACATGTGGAATGGCCAGGGTTCAAAGGGTTAAGATATATAAATAATTTGACTTTTATTTCAAAGTAACAATGCAGTGATTTTTAGATTACGTGCAAGTGACTCGCATCACTTCCTGTGACCTTTGAACTTACAAATCATTTTGTGCCACCAAGTGTCCATTTTGAGCTTCGCATTGTGAATTGGCTAGAGACCACGATGCCTGTAAACCATTTTCAAATTTATAGCAAGATGATAAATATGCTACCCATCCCTAAACAAAAGTAAACAAAAATGTTAGCAGTGTATAACCTGATTATATATAACCCACTCAGATTATTATTCCAACCCTTTGAAAAGTAATTTCCTGCTGATATAGAGCCAGAGGCAGCGGCAAGATTTACAAAATGTTGGGCAAACACAGCAGGTTAAACAATGGAATGGCATGGGGCAAACATTTTGTGAGCCAAAGTGGTCCAAGGAAAAATCATGAATTTGATGTAATCCAAACATAGCGTGCAAAACTTTTCCCCAAATTTGTTATTTTCATCCTAATTTTTTAATAGAATCTTTAAGTTTTGCCCCAATGTCGCCCATTTTTTTTGACACCTTATGTTTAAATTATTTTGAAAAGGGAAAATTTTAAGCATGACATTTGTGCCATTTAGTAACTGAAAGTGGGTTGCAATTGGTGGGAGGATGCTTTTTGACTGGAGGCAACTGTCTGTAAGGCAAACCTTGGTCCACCACCTTATAGAGCAAGAATAAATTCATACCTTGTATTTTTTAAATTCTGGCACATACTGTGGAAAATAGTTTTAATATTTTTTTAACATTTAACATAGTTTATTGTCAGAATAGCACATCTCCAAGTCTTATCACAAAATGTAATGTCACAGACAATTTCTCTACACTAAGCTGTGTTCACACATATTTACACTAAGGCTGTGTTCGCACATATTAGTCTTGACTATTTGTGTCTAGTTTGCACGTGAGTTGTTAGCCGCTGTAGAGCAAGTCAACTTGGACACAACTTGCTCGTTAACACTAATGGTTAATGACTGAGACACCCACAAATTATGTGAGTGACTTTTAGTCACAAGTGAGACACTTTCTAATTGCATTCGGCTTGTGAGCAGCTCATGACTAAATGCTCATGTGTCAGCAAGTATCCATTCCCATATTTAACACTTAAGTGCATAGGGGGGGTCCATATGGACCCATGATTTTGTTTTTTGCGCAAGCAACAAAAACGCAACATAACCCAATACAGCTGTTTTATGTTATTGTCAAGGTAGGGGTTGCGCATGTTTTGATGCAAAAAAAATCAATCAAATTTTTGAGATAATTAGCATAAACTGGTAAAATGATGGCGCTGTTCAAATTTGTTTTGTCCCTAAAACCGAAACAAAACAACTTTTTAAAATTTTAATTTCAGCAATTTATTTGTAATTGTAATCTGCTATTAAGAGCCAAATTTCATTAAAAATTCCTTTGGGAAAGCAGATTTCAAATTTTTGGCGGGAA
Source organism: Ophiothrix spiculata (assembly GCA_000969725.1). Lineage (NCBI taxonomy): Eukaryota > Metazoa > Echinodermata > Ophiuroidea > Amphilepidida > Ophiotrichidae > Ophiothrix > Ophiothrix spiculata. The sequence goes on along the minus strand of JXSR01S036258.1, from coordinate 206,219 downwards.
ATATTTTGGAAAAAATGATTAGATTCCATGTGAACATTTATATCTGCAACTGTCTATTATCGCAATATTTTGAAATATGAAATCATATCCTCAAAACATGATGACAGAATAGAGCAACCGTGAAATTAAGTATACTTTCACACTTATATTGTGGGTTTTTATATTATCTAATCTGAATTCACCTATTTGTTGCACTCCTGACCTTATTGTAAAACTTTGTATATTTACTAGGATAAAATTACAAATTGTACTAGTGCTAGGAAACTAATATTGTATTTTTTTAAAGATTTAGGCTCCTTTTTCAATATGTGTAATTTTATTTTAAGTAATTGACCTTGGCCTCTGAAATGAATTGTGTGAGGTTTAACCTTTCAATTGTTTCTTGTTTACTCTCTCATAAGGCAAAAGGAAGTATGCAACCCTGGTGATGAGGCTGTTATGTAAATACATAAGAAATAGAAAATGGGTATACCAATTAATTTTATGTTTTATGCCATTTCTCTGAAACTGTTAAGAATTTCGAGATGAAATTTTGGATTTATAATTAGAAATTTGACACAAATTAGATATTTGGCGGCCATTTTGAAACGGAATGATGGATTTTTAATGTTTTTGTTCCATATGAATTGTATTGAGTTGGTGTATCACTGTGTACAATTTCAAAGGTACATAATGTGGAGAACATTGTTTTTAAAGCGATCAAAATCATGGGTCCATATGGGCCCCCTGTTATGCACTAACGGGATTCTAAAACACGTTGTGCACTTAAGTGTTAAATTCCTTGGTTGAACCCATCGATCAATCTTGACAATATACTCACATCTGAACAACCGTCATCAGTCGGCGGTAGAGTACCCAGATCTGTCATTGCTTTCTTGCACACGGAGTGGTGTGGAAATCCAGTACATGGCAAATCATTCCACTGACCCTAAATATAAAAGCAAAGTAAAAATATAACAAAATGAAATGTGAAGGGTAACCCACTGTGATAAAAGCATTGAGCTATTATTGAAAAGATTCATCAGGAATGTCAATAGAACATATTAGAATATTCATAAATTCACTTGTTTTCCCATACGGTTTCAACAGGAGCGAGAAACTCATGAACAGTGACGAGGGGCCTTTCAACTTAGTCATGTGTACAATCAATTGATCCAGATGACGTCATCTGCCGATGACGTCACAAAACGCCATCAAGCTAGATCAAATAACACCACAATCCACTGAGAAAGGCAGCAGTATGGACTGCCGAAACCGTATGGGAAAACAAGTGAGTTTTCAATTGGAATTAATTTATGAAAATTCTACTATAAGCATTGAGCTATTATACATTGGCTATTTCATATGACTAAGCACATGCTAAACACTTATAATTTGAATACTGCATCTTGTCATAGCAATAAAAATCCCTGTTTTTTTCCCGACGATAAAATTGTCTCAATTTTAGATTTTCTTCCCATTTTTTCCGTAAAATGTGGTTATGATTTGGTTCTAAGGTAAGTTATATAGGTTAGATATATGGTTTGGGTTAGGTTTAGGGTTAGCAAAATGTTTAGAAATTTTGGTTAAATCTTAGGGTCAGGTTACTGAAATTTGGCAAGTCAATTAAAAGTCGTCGGGAAAAAACAGGGATTCTTCTCATTGCCTTGTCATAAGCTATTTAGGACCCGTGGTGAGTTTGTAAAAAAGACATGTCTTCAAAGTGGTATAAAATCTGATTGTATTCATCAATTTCAATTTTTTTTTCAATTTTGGAAGCTATGTTATTAGTCTTTTTGAAGAATTAGATAAAGTAATGCTAACATTTCTAGATTTTGTGTAAAAAACACAAAGTTGAGTACTAATCATTTTGATACATACTGTATGCAAGGTACTTTTCAGGTATACAAGTTGTAATATAGCTATACCAATACTAATATTGTAGCATCTATATAATAATACGCAATGTCTGTCTGTCTGTCCATCTATTTTCTCGGAGATGGTGGGTCGCACGGTCCTGAAACTTGGTGGGTGGGTACAACTTGGTCCGAGGAGGATCGAGTTTGCATTTTTGAGGGGGTCCGGTAAGGTCATCCAAGGTCAAAGGTCATCTAGAGGTCAAATCTTAAAATTGTCTGAAAAGTTGACCCAAGGTCATTTCCATAACTCCTGAACCCTTGACCCTACCTGGACCAAACTTGCACCATGAATAGCAATTGACCCCCTGTGTATTATAGGGGTGGTCCGGTAGGGGTCATCAAAGGTCAAACGTCAATCTGAGGTCAAATCTTGAAATTGTCCAAAAAGTTGACCTGAGGTCATCCCAGGTCATTTTAAGGTCACGACCATAACTCCTGAACCCTGGACCAAACTTGGACCATGAATAGCAATTGGTCCCTTTGAACCATGGACAGCCCTTTGCTCAAGGTCAAGGTCAAAAGTTCATCCAAGGTCAAAACACAAAAATATTCAAAAAATTCATCCAAGGTCATCTGAGGTCATTTCAAGGTGACCACCACAACTATGCGCGGGCCCTCTAGTACTATATAAACCTTGAAGTATGCAACAAGCAATCAGACTCTGTTACAAGAAAAATAGCATGTCCTTTGTATTCAACAACATTGTGGACTGGTAGTTTTGTATTGTGTAAGAGACTAGAAATTACTGATTAGGATTGATTAAAACCAAATCACTGCGTAATATAATCTTTGCAAATGAATCCTTTATGATTTTGGTATAATTTTTGGCTAATTTTGTTGCAACCACATGGATAAACATTGATCATACTTTCATTTGAATATTCAGTACGATTTGGTACGTTGTTATGATTCGAGAAATATGGACTAGTTTACTTCCCCGTAAGGTCATATTGGTTTATGTGTGTTAATCGGCTGCTTGTTGCATACTTCAAGATTTATAAAGTATATTCTTCCTGACAGTCTTCATTGACTGAATTATTTGGCTCATTAATTGTAGCACAATAAGTGAATTCAGGCATAGAGCGACCTACGCTGATATCACTTGACCCACAAAATGGCAGATATTTCAAAATGGCAGACATCATCTTCCAACAGTTTTCATTTAAAAAATTGATCATCTTGCATATCACTTGAGACTTGCCAGTAAAACAATGGGAAAAAGTATACTTTAGGTCCCATCAAAAAATATACCCTAACCCTAACCCTAAAACTAACCCTACACCCTAACCCTAAACCCTAACCCTAAAATTCTGGATGGGACCTAAAGTACACTTGGTCCAAACAATGTATTCCATTACCTTTCTGATGTACTGGTTTCAAAATACAAGTATTCAGTCTAGATAATCTCAATTTATTTCATCAAATGCAACACGTGGAAAGGTGAAAGTTTGGTTTGTTTACGTACGTCACAACTGTAGTACAATACTACAATCATTACAGCTACAAACAATTACTGTTACTGGCGCATGCTACATCCAGGAAGTTGAGTTTGGGTAAGAGATAAACCACCAGGATGCGTAGGTGGCTCTAATTTTGATCTAGCTCTATACTTTGATCAACTTTGATCACAAGTAAACATAATCCCAGTTACACGTGCGCCGTAGAAAATGATGCGCGAGTCACACGTGCAACGCGCGCTGCGTTTCCTGCAGTTGTGTGGTGTTCAGCTACGCACTTGCTTGTCTGTATCAATTCACGATGTGAAGAGGCCCGCCTATTTGGTGTTGATCAAAGTATACCAAAAATTCACATCGTAGTACTAGTAGACTTCCACACAGTCTTTATTGCCTGGTTCATAAACTGTAGTACCATTTTGCGAATACAAGCATTGTGATCTAGCTATTCCCAATACTCACATTGTAGTAGACTTCCACACAGTCTTCATTGTCCTGATCATTGGGTTCATTGTAGGACCATTTTGTGAATGTGACATCAGAACCATCATCCCATTCATAGTACATTTCTTCTTTAAGGTCATTCAAACCAGTCCAGTGTCTTGGATCAACGGATGAAACTGAAAATGGATCAAAAGTGTATCACTGTCAATAATTTCAAGATTTTTTGCATAAATACATAATCACATTTAATATTTAAAATATGTGACAAAATCATCCTAATAACCTGATGTACAGTGAGGGTTTATTTAGGTATTTAGTGTAACTGGCATGGGGAAGAGGGTCAAACGTTTTTGGATTTGACTATACTTTTAAGCTTTATTTAGAGCATTCCATAAGTTTTTAATTCTAGGTGGAATCTACGCTAGTCCCTTTAATATATGATGCATTTGCCTTGAAGGAGACAGCAGGACTCAAGTTTGTATGTTGCAGACACAAATTAAGAGTGTGTCTTCTGCACCAAGTCATAATTCATACTATACTCATTCCGATTTGTAAAAAAAACTATCTTACAATATTTTTCAGGACATTTAAAGAAAACATGCATAAAAGATCAATATACAATAGATTTCTACTTGTCTCATCCACGGCAAATCACTATACTGTATAAACTATTTCCCCCGCTACATTTATTGTCGCGCTTTTCGCACAAAATGGGATTAGCGCGAAAATAAATGCACCGTGAAAATTAATGTGTATTTTTGGCAAAATGAAATTCCAAACTAGGCCAATGTTCATGTGCGCGAAAATAAAAACGCGCGAAATGGACCAAAATGGCTGAGCGCGAAAATATTGGCGTTTACAGTATCATCTTATACATACCATCATAAACATAGCTCAAAAGAAAGTTGTTTTCATTGAGACTGAGTATAGAGGCTAACTCTGCGCCATCATCTCTGCACCTTGTCTGGGCCTCGGCATACTCTTCAACTATGGCATTATGCTTGTAACAATACCCATTATAACCACGGTAGCCTCCGCTACAGCCAAAGGTTGGTGGAACTGGTGTCGGTGGTTGTGCTGTAGTTACACTCATGTCTGAGGAAGAGATATTTCAATTAACAATTTTAATATTCAATATGAGACAAACACTTCAAACATGTCATTATGTGGGGAAATGGATGGTGTTGGTTTTAATTCCCCCGCCTTGCACCAATGACCCCGAGGTTCAATCTCAAGTTCTAGTACTCTTTGTAAAATTGGTTTGACAATTCCAACATGCTTTTCCATGTTTTCCTTTAGGCATTATAGTTTTCCTTCTGAACCTAAAACTGGTAATACAGGCTGGGTAGACCAACAATTGGCATAAACTGTTTTTAACTAATTGTATAAACCATATAAAAGTATACATGTCTAGAAGTACATTTTTATGCCGAACATAATGGTGAGTTTGGTTTTTGTCTAAAATAGGCAATTTTGGCAAAAACAGAGATGTAACTCATGAACAATCAAATTTCCTGAAATGCGTACAAATGTCATTCAAACAGAGTAGTTTCCTATTCTTTTGCACTTGGTTTAATTTCCTGAAAATACAAATATTTTGAGTGAATTTCCTGAATTCAGGAAATTTCCTGAAAAATTACATCCCTGAAAAAGTGTCAAAAACCATATTTTGCCCCCCCCCCCCAAAAAAAAAAAGTTATGGAAAGCCTAACTTGTTTTTATGAAATTTTGAAATGTTATGCTTTTTAGAATAAAGAAACAAATGTCTGGGAAGGGTTTTCTCAAATTTTGATTTTGTTTTCTTCTTTTTTGAAAAAAAATGCCAAAACTAAGTCAAAAATAGCCATTTTTTACCACAAATCAAGTTGCCAGTTGCACTTGGTATATATGCACTTCACAACTGCACTGCTCATGGACTCAAACCTTGGCACAACGCCCAGCCTGTTGGACTCAAGGTGCATTTTCATGAAACATGAACTGCACATGGCAGAGATTTTACCCTCACACCTACAGGTATATGGACAGGCATTTCAATAATTATTAAAAACTTACATAATCCTTGAGCAATACATTAATTTTAACAGCCTGGTGATATTGGGAAAAAGCTTTCCTATCTCACACTAAAACAATATTAAGCAACAGGCTGATATCTTATTACAAAAATGATTGAAAACATCTTTTATGTTGCTATTATTTAGTGAGGGTGGAGTTACAGAAATATAAGAAACTACATACTTTCAAATTGGTCGCATTGCAATCCATATTAAAATACATATTGTCCATATCAAAATACATAAAACATATCCATGTTCATTAAAATGAATGTTTAAAATCATTGATAACCTGTAGGAACTTCAATGTATGCAGTGGCGTAGGTAGAAAATGTCCCCCCCCCCCCCCCCCCGCAAAAGAAGCCTTGCCTCTTTTAAAGAGAAGCCCTTCCCCCTTAGATTTATAACAATTTAGTGCTGAAATGTCTGTAGTGTAGTGTAGTGTAGGAAATTGTCTCTTTTTAAAAAACCAAGACCAAAAACATCTTTTTTTACATAGAAGCAATGGTAAAAGAAATTGGGGTGTCTCAATTTGTGTCTACTCATTTGGGGAGTTACCCTTCAAAAAAATCTTTGCCCTACCTTGACCCCCCCCCCCCCCCCTTGATGGAAATGTCTGGCAACGCCACTGAATGTATTGCATATCAAGTTCTGCTTCTAAACGTGCAACAACACCAACAGCAAAGGCTTCGATTGAACAGATGATATATGTGACCCCTCATATCGAAAGGTACCTTAAGGTCGGGATAGTAAATTACAAGATACGAGCCACTGAAGCTGAACATAGTCAAAAATCATGTTCAAGGTCAAATTTCTAATTTCATCAGAAACGTTACCTTTAAAGTGTATTTTACCATATTAATCATGTTCCAATATCCAAAACATAAGACAAATGTGTTAAAAACTGAGATAAAAATCTTTTCTCCATTCAAGTTTTACCAGTACAGAAACTTTAAACTCAATTTTCTCATAACTGTAGTTTTCTGAATCAGCCCGATGCATTTTACCAATTTGGATTTTAACTTTACAATCGAACATCCAATAACCAAAAGTAAGGTGTCATTTTAAAGTTGAAAATAAAATCTTTCAGATAAGACCAAAAATAAATTTTCATTTTGGGACCCTTAAGGTAAAATGGAAGTTACATTCCTCAAATAGCAGTAGTAATAATTTCAATTCCTCACAATTTCTAACATACTGAAGTTGAATATAATAAAATGAACAGCCATACTGAATTTCTACCCAAACAAATTAACTTACCTCGCTCATAGTGATCATATGGATACGTATCATAAGTTGGTGTTAGCCCACCAACGGTATCTTTCGTAACATCAGCCAGATAGCAAACCCGATTGATGCGATCATAATCAAACGAACGGCAGGTAAACGATATCATGTTCACACATTCCATAGCACACTCGTTGGGCCAAATGTCACTCAGAATACTCCGGTCATAGCCATCAATTTTTGCAAAGGTGTACACGTAGAAATTCTTGGATAGATAAGCTGAAAATAATCATAGAATGATGGTGATTAAATATTGGTATGTATTGCCATAATTCTTCTGATATGGTAGAACTAAGAACATCTTGTCATTTTTACTACTTGGCCAAACATTTTCCTGGCTCTTTTTGCTTAAAGGTGTAGGTTCCGATCACATTCTCATCCCCCAGGGCTCAACCGGAAGTACCACGTGTATCAAAAAAAATTGTGCACGGATTAAAACTGATTTTGACCTTGATAAAAGCACCAAATCATAATTTTCTTGTTATAGTATTAAGGCGGATTAAATAAGCTTTCAAATGCAGAAAAAATTATAGAAATCGGATGAAAAATGAAAAAGATATGACCAATTTTGTGAGTACTTTTAGTTTTTATCCAGTGCCATAACCCGTAATTGTGATATGTAATATCTTGCTTAACTGTGTAAATCCCATTGGAACGGAAGAAAAAGAGACGTACTTACAAAATTGGTCATATCTTTTTTATTTTTCTTCCGATTTCCATCATTTTTTCTGCATTTGAAAGCTTATTAAATTTGCTTTACTACAATAACAAGACAATTATGATTTGGTGCTTTATCAAGGTCAAAACCAGTTTTAATCTGTGCACAATTTTTTTTGATACACATGGTAGTATATTTTTTGATGCCAAATGAAAGCCCATATTTTTCTGATTATAAAAAAAAAATCAATTTGTTTAGGCTTTCGCCAAGGAAACCCAACTTGGTACTTGGTACCAAGTAAGCTGAAAGAAGCTTATCTTTAACAGGGCTCCAAGATGTTTTTTAAATTCAGTTTTGAATGCAGGAGGAAGACCGGAGCACCCGTAGAAAAACATGCGGAAGCGAGCATGGACTGAAAACCAAATGCACATAAAGCGCCGGGCGCGGGACTCGAACCCGGGACTTCATTGGTGCAAGGTGAGGTAACTACCGCTGCGCCAACCCGCTACCCCAACCCGCTACCCCAAAATAAATCCAAAACTTCACCATAAAATTCTTTATAGTTTCGGAGATATAGCACAAAATGTAAAATAAATTGGTATACCTATTTTCCATTTCTTTTGTATTTACATAACAGCCTCATCCCCAGGCTAGCATTATTTCTTTTGCCTCTCAGGAGAAAACAAGATACAAGCTAAGGTTGAAAACTTGCACAATGCATTTCAGAGGTCAGGGTCAACCAGTTATAAGTAAATTATACAGGTAAAATAGAAACCTACACCTTTAATCTTTCAAAATGTGACTGAATCATTATTACGCTGGTTCCCTGATGTTGGCACTTCACTATATGGCTCAGACTGCCCACTATAGCAGGTAATGTCTAATCATAATTAGTCAAAATTTTAACCAGTAGAATTACACATCTTGGCTGCTCACTCGCCCTATCTAACTACATGGCAATGGTTCGTCAGAGGAAGGCTTTCATGGTAAAGAGGTTGACAAAATGGTGATGTTTACCTGTGCAACTTCTGCATGGTGCGCCACGTTTAACTACGCGTTGTGAGAAATTCCTGCAAACACCAACGCGCCACACATTTATGTGTTTGACACTCAAGTGCTTTGATTGATAATAGGTTACTGGCGTCTTATTTTGGATAAGACGTCAGAGACCAGCATAAATCATTATGGGTATACAAATCCAAAATGCAAGCTGTACTCACGGCTTCTCTTGCATATGTAACCCAATGTTACATCGCAGTTGCCGTCGTTCCATTTGCCAGCACCACCGCCAGTGAAGTAGTCTTGCATACAATGTTCTCCGCCACTATTGTTGGGCTCCCCTGAAATATAAGAACAATAATAATACCATTGGATGCCCATTTAAAAACTATCTATTTCCTACCAGTACATACATACATACATGCAGAATTTATAATGCGCCTTTTCATTTACAAATACAACGCGCAGTGCAGTGGAACTTAAAAACTACAGACTTACGTTACAATCCTTAAATCTACAAAATATACAAACAAAAATACATTGTGAAAACCAAGAAAACAAATAATGCAGTATGGAACAGGTGAGATTTCAGGAGGCTCTTGAAAACGGTGATGGAAGTGGCTTCACGTATGTGTTGCAGCAGGAAAATTAAACTATCCATATGACCTTGTTGCATGCCCGGGGGTGGGGGGGGGCACTTAGTTCAAAAGTGATTTCGGGGATGTGCGGCAAACTTGGGTAGCAAATTCTGGCTGTCTGGTATGCCAATGGGTCCTTTTTCTTTGTAAAATGTGGTATTTTGATGGGTCTGTTTATCAAATTTTTCTAAAATTAGTGACAAAATGGCCCAAGTTTTGGATTTTTTCCCTAAATTTCAAACAAAAATCAGGAAATTTGCGTCAAATTAGCGTAAATTTTTGGAGAAAATTTCAACTTTTGTATAAATTTCGACTCAAAATTTAGGGAATTTGGTATATGGATAGGTCCGTTTTTCTTGAAAATTGGTATATACATGGGTGGTACTTCATATTTCCCAGCGGCACACCCCTACCAAAACCAAATTTGAGTACCCCCCCCCAGGGGTTTGCATGATTCAGTCCCCTATCAACCAATCAGATTCCTGAATAGTCTTGCATTTTTCTGCCATCTTTGATTCACTTCATTATGTTGTTGGAATTGATTCTGATTAGACATAAATGTTCTCTATTTCTAAATTTGTTTAATCCATTTTCGTTTTTTTTTTTTTTATTAATCGAGGTATGAATGACACTGCACATTTGGGTTTGTTACTGGGTTTTAGTTAACTTGAAATGTGATGGCCATTACTAAAATTACTCCTACCAAAATTTCAACCCAAATCCAGTTTTGCTGAAAGCGACTCAGTTGTGATATTAGCTGCTGCACTCCAAATACAAAAAGGGCGATCTTTATAGGTATACCATTGATTAGTTGAATGATTTTCCGTTTTCCACAATAAAACATTGAAAACAGAAACCAAATTGTCTAAATAAGTTCTAAAACAAATGCCAACACCTTCCATACGTGCGTAGGAGGTGACTGGCTATTTTACTAAATTAAAATAGAACATTGTTTAAAATAAGGGTGTTTGTTTATTCAATTCGGCATTGTAAGTCTCAAAGTAATGTTAGAATGAATTTATTAATTTATTCATTTGGTGACTGCTGCTCAATTATCACTTTTCTTTGTTATTTTTTGCCAATCAACAAGTGTGACTTTTTACACAATTTTTCACTACTTTGTGGCATTTTTTCAACTTCCATGAGCAACCCCAAATTCTGTGAATTTGTCTGTTTTTCCCAAGGAATTTTTATAGGGGAACCGGCACTCGCCGCCATTTTGGTTTCACCGCCGTGCAAATCCTATGGGATGGCAGCCATCTTGGATTGTCACTCATAGAGGGTGAGTTATTGTACCTCCAGCATTTTACGGCTCCGCGTGCCACACTTCGAGGGTCTTTTCGCAACGGATTAGCGGAAAAATTGGCATACTTTGAACAGAGCAAGTCGCAATACACGCCACTTGAAACGCAGACACGGTTTGCACGTGAAACTAAATGCACATGCTGTATATGCTTCAAGTGAAGATTTATGCGATCTGCCTGGATATCGGGCCAAATTCCGAATATATCCGGGGGTACAATAACTCTGCTCCATGAGCGACACAAGATGGTGGAGAAAACTGGTTCTCCTATAAAAATTCCTTGGTTTTTCCATATCACAGAAAATTGTGGCTTCATTTTAAGTTTACCTGTGTTCCATTGGATGTATCTGAATGCTGTGCCATCAGACCACTCCCACCCTCCTTCTGCAGTCAAATCATTGCCACCAATCCAGGCCTTGGAATCTGGAATATTCTTGGTGTGATCTGTAATCAAAATAAAATCACAAAATCTACAATCACGAGATGAAATATATAATCCCACACTGAATAAAATACACATGCTTCTTATACAGATCACTGAATAAAAAAATCTCATCACTTGTCGGAACAGGATATTAATCCACTAATCTTACACATATCGATAATTCCTCTTATCCAGACATTTGGTTGTTTGCCTGTGTACTATATCTATGGTTTTAAAGCATCAAATTGAATATGTTCCAGCCAGATGGCCAAAATTTGACTTTACCGTCTTGTTCAGATAACGGCAAGCTGTTGCCAATTAGTTTACGTGTCTCCCCTAAGCTATTGCAAAACATGTCCCTATCTATTATCTTAAGTTGGATAATCTTATTTCTAAAATTCCAGATGAAAATGAAATGTTCAATCAATCTGGTTTCAAACAGCTACATTTTTACTCCAATGAGAGTAACCGCTACTTCCAAATTGGCCAACACTCTGAGGCTAAATACACCCAACTTAAATCAAATGAGACCACCTATCTTTAATTTTCACAAACTTATCAAAAGATGTCATTTTTAGCATTGACCTAAATGTGACGTTGTATACGGTAATGGAAGTTAAAAGACGTCTGAAATCGTTAAGATGCATTACGAAAAACAAAGTCCCTGCCATGTCAAGAGCCTAACATCACTGAAAATCATGGTTTATGATTGTCTCTTCAAGTATCCGAACCCAAGGGGGTACTCAAAAAATTTTGGTAGGTATGTACTGCACGGGTTATCCAACTTGCGGAACTGACTTTTGGTCAAAAATACGGTCTTTGGAACTAATTTTACTTCAATTAAAGGTCTCATGAACTGCTTTTCCCATAAATTACGATTGTTAAAAATTGCTACAAATAAGGTTGAAAACAATTATAAAACACACTTTTGAGCCATTTTCATTGAAATTGGGGGTTTTCAGAACTGAAGTAATCTTTTAATGGGCATCTTGGGGAGCGGGAGAGGAGGCTTGAAAAGGGGGTCTTTAGCCGCACATACCAGTACCTTCCATCACTATAACACTATAACTGACCCCCTCCCCCTGGTCCAAAACCCACACTTTTTACAGAATTGCTTTTTCAGTCACTGTTTCTTGCAGATTTTACTTTAATTAGACATCTGTGAATCACTATACAATTTTAAGGGGTTTAACATATATATACAGTTCAAAATAAATAAGTCCGACCCCCCTAAAGAATATTGATTTTTATAGAAATCATTTGGGACCTTTTAATTTTTTTTCCAAGCTGTAAAATGTAGGCTAGAATGATACAAATTCAGTGTGCAATAAAGTTTCAAACAACACGTAACATTTTTCTTGAAAAGTCATCATTTATGAAATTTCTTGGTGAATTAAAAGTTGTAATTTTTCTGTATATGAATATGAAAAAAATCTCGAATTTTTAAATGTACAGAACACTTTTAACCCTGCTTCGTAGTAAACATAATTTAAATGTTTATTACCTCTGTGAATGAAAAGGTAAGAGACTTGTTCACGGTTGAATGAATATCAGGTAAGTGTAAATGAAAATTTTAAAACATCTTTAGGCCTAATTGCTGTAGAAATCGCAGTTATCGATGGTTGCTTAAACGAAGAAAAAGGATATGCTAAGGAGATTTCCATTTCCTCAAAATCAAGTCAAGAAAGCATTGAAACATTAATTTCTGTGTCCAATTCAACATCTTTTAAAGGTAAAATTAATTGAGAAAACAATCTAAGCACATTTAAGAGCAGAGTCCTCTGGAAGATGTCACTTTCAATTTACGTTCATTCAACCATAAACTACTAAGTTGTTCACTCAACCATGAATGATCAAGCACCGTTCTTTTTATCCTCACAAGTGCTTACCATTTGAATAATGATTGCTCTTGATTTTTTTTTTACAATTAAAATTTCATCAATTTTCATATTCCAATTTACAAAAAACTGCAACATTTGATTTGTCATGAAATTTCAAAAATGGGAACATTTTAAGAAGAAGGTTAAGTGTTATGTAAAACTTTAGTGCACGTTGAATTTATATCATTCTAGACTTCATTTTACAATTTGAAACAAATTACAGGGCCTAAGGGTCAAACTATACTTCTTATGGGCTACCAAATATTTGGTGCAACAAGTCTTTGTTATCTTATAATCTGATACATAATTCCAATGAATTTCCTATTAGTAACGGAGGCTTGGTGATGAAAAATCAATACTCCACCAAATTGTGTTTGCTTGGTGATTTTCAACACCAATCATCCGTTATTGATAAGAAGATGTATTGGAATTAATATAATAACAAAGACTTTTTGCACCAAATGTTTCATAGCTCAAAATAGTATTTTTCACCCTAACTGTTTTCCAGAAAAATCAATATTCCTTAGGGGGGGGACTTATTTATTTTGAACTGTATATTTAAAAACATATTCATGGATCATTAAATTTTGACAAACAAACCACAAGTGTTGATCTTACCCAAAATGTAGAGGTTTTCATCACTATTGTCAATGCTAGCAAGGTCCCCACCTTCCATGCGGCAATATGATCTGGCATCATGCCAACCCTTGTACGATCCAAATCGAAACAAATAACACAGGCCATTGTCTGGGTTGAGTTCCCATCCATCACCACAATGAAGATCATGTGCCCCTAGCATTATAGGAAAAAAGAGCCATTAATTATCTAGATTAAAGTTCCTGTATGTCACTGCAATGAGGATCTTATTTCAGCATGGTCCTGCCCGATAAAAGTCTCCATTATAAGGGGTGTCCTGCCCCCTGTTACGCTACTGTTGCTATGTTATTGAAAGCCTTAAACACATAGGTCTGTATTCACAAAAGTTATTCCAGGAATGGCTTCATTCTTTGATCATTCACTTTTGAAATAGAAATAGTTCACAGTCCTGGACTATGTTGGATTTAACAAAGCCTGCAATAAGTAGTCAAGAAATGACTTTAATCTTCATTTGAAATACCAAATGACATCATCAATGGAATAACTAAAAATTTATTTCTGGAAAAAGGTTATTCCTCTTTTGTGAATGCAGGACATAGACATCAATTGTACCAGATATACGCTTATGATTCGCACAGGGAACCAACGGCTTAATGTGACTTCTGAACCATGGAACAATTGGATCAGAGGTGTTTTTTTTCCCAAATGAAACAAGTACACATGGCCCAATTTTTAGCTATTGCAATGAAGTATGAGACATTGCTGCAACAAAAATGACAAGGTTATCAATATTTATCGTCTTGTCGTGCTAACCACAAAATTTTCCAAGCACGACAGGATTGAGATTGAACACTTCAAATTTGTCAATGTCATGTTTGTCTTGCAACATATGAGTGCAAGAAAGTCGTATCTGCAAAAGCTGCCATTTGTCATTGATTTGCATTGCATACTGATTGATCTGAGTCTATTAAACCTGTATAATAGTCTCCGGATTGATGTTCTGTCTTTCGACAGTGGCTCTTGAAATGGTTTTCATCAGGTGATGTTGTCACCTGAAGAACCATTTCAAGAGCTACTAACAAACAATACAGAAATTTTGAGCATTTTTTTTGCATAGTAACGGTAATTGCTAAATAAAAACAAACATGTGGCAGCCATTGCAGATTAAGACTTTCTTGCACTTACATGATGTACAGACACTTTGAAACCAGCTTGACAAATATTTAACTTACTTGATGGTTGTACGCTAGGAGTAACTGGTGTATTATCATCAACTGCAAATAAAAATAAATGAAAAGATGTCAATCATTAATCAAACTTTTGCCATAATTCTAAAATGCAGACTAAATATCAAATTTTGTTGAAAAAAGGTCATTCTCTGGCATTTTTTAAACAATTAAAAACTCCACATATTCAGAAAAAATTAGGTTCTTGCAAACCCAAATCTCCCTGGCACAATTACAAATGTACCCCCAGTGTGATCAGGGCTTTATCCTTATTGCTACAATGTGACCAGGGCTTTATCCTTATTGCTAAAATGTGACCAGGGCTTTATCCTTATTGCTACAATGTGACCAGGGCTTTCTTATTTCATTATTACTAAGTATCATGAAGGTTGGTAGTTCGGTTCAGAAGATTGCCAATAAACCAATTTGTGCATAAATTATGACAATTAGATACTACTTTACATATTCTATGCTGGAATTCAGGACTAGGCCCACCCACTCACTTAATATCATAAAGGTAGCTCTACCTGTATGAAAGATATCCCAAATAAACCAATTCTTAAATTTTTCTATAAATTATGCAAATCATTTATTTAATTAGCATATTTCAGGCTTAAATCATAGCAAAGAAATCTTTGGTCCAAGCCTTACCAATTACCAAATATATATAGTGTAGGCCATATGGTTTGCAAGACAAAGCTGAAAAAATGACACAACCAAACTGGAACATACACACACATACGCTGTGGAAGTAGTGACGTCATAATTTATGCAAATCACCCAACATGTGCGATCTGGTTCCAAACAAATGGGGTGGACATTTTTACTACACGTTAAGTCTATGGGGAATAATTTTTATTTTAGTTTTAGTACTTTGGAATTGAAATGAAGCAAAAATAAGCATAAAGCACCCTAATGTGTTATAGAAAAGTCTTATAAAAGACCAGTAGGTCATCCATTTCACTATTTTTTTCAGTTTGTGAACCAAAATAGAATGTAAAGATGGTCTGATTTTTATATGTGCATGAGTTAATATGTGTGATCAGTGGAACCACTACGGACATGATCATTTGTTTGGAACCAGATCGCATGTGTTTGGCTAATTATCATAAGTATGACATCACTACCTCCAAGGTGTATATACAATATGAAACATATGCAAAATACACACAAATACCATGCACAATATCCCACTTTCTTTATTGCCTAAAGCCAGGGGATAAAACCAGCGTACATGGGTATATTTGAATATATTCAGTAAGATTGCAGTGGGTAGGATGTTATGATTTGGAAAATGTGGAATAATTTATTTCTCTGTATGGTCATATTGATTTACAGTGCAACCTCTTTTATCCAAACCTCCTTTATACGGATTACTCTGTTATCCGGCTGAATAATTTCAAAGGAAAACATGTTTTGTCAGTGCCTATTATCATGATTTAATGCATTTGAAGGACATTTTTGTAATTTTTACCTTCAAAAATGGGTTACAAAGGTTATTCACACATTATACCACTTCTCATTGAATTATTTTATGTTACACAATTAAAGACTTATATGTTATTAGGCAGATTTACACACAATTCTCTTATCCGAATTTTTCACTTATCCGGCCATTGTTTGGTCCCATCATGTCCGGATAAAAGAGGTTGCACTGTATCTGTGTAAATCAACATTACTTCAACATACTTCCAATGTTTAGAGTATAGTAGAATTACATGCATAAGTTCTCACTCATCCGATTTAAGTGCATGGTATTTGTTTTCAAGTACAAGACTTTGGTGAAGAGGATGGCAAAATTACAATGTTTCCATCGTGACTATTGTAATGAGTTTAACTTCGCATAGCAATAAAGTTGCGCATTCACTATTGAAGCAAAGTATTTCATACATCTGACAGGTAGTATTCTCCTCAATGAGGAAATGTAAACATTTTTTTTTAAATCCACAAAAATGCTCAATACATACTTTTATCCTTTTTGCAGACATAAGGCCACGCTTCATCACAGAGACTGTCACGCCATTGTCCAAATTGACTGAGATCCGACTTCAATCGAACACAATCACCGGTGTCTCCTATTTTAGGCTCATTATTAGCCCAGTTGGTAAAATCCACCTGCAAAGCAAACACAGGATTTCATTATCAGGCATCTTACCAGTCCATCTTGTGAGTGGAGCAGAGACAAGAGGGAAAAAGAAACTTAACAATTCATTGACATATGAAGATGTATGTTCTCAATCATCCAGTAGAAGTAAATAAGTGGAGTAAATAAATCTAAAACTGGAACTTACTTTGCAACTGTGCGACGTTGCGACCATTACCAATGGTCTTCAACAGGCATCTGATTCTTGGAATTGGTCACATGAATTAGTTCACGTCAAGGACAAAACACCTAAGGAGAAATGCTCCAACTTGATATATGGACTCAAATGCAGGGAAAGTGGCTGCAATGAAACTTACGTTGGTGAAACTAAACAATCTGTGAAGGCCAGAATAAACCAACACAGAAGGCCTAGCACCAACGAAGCGCAGAACTCTGCGGTTTATTTGCATATCAGAGACTCCAAACACACTGTGAAACTGGAGGATGTTTTGATTCTTGATAAGGAGGAACAATACCACAAGCGAGGAATCAAGGAAGCCATATGGGAGAGAATTGAGAACCCGACCCTCAATTAGAAAGGGGGCCTACGCTACAATCTCACGTGTGGGACCGAGCACTTACTGACATCACTAGCCGTCTGTCACGTGACCAATTCCAAGAATCAGATGCCTGTTGAAGACCATTGGTAATGGTCGCAACGTCGCACAGTTGCAAAGTAAGTTCCAGTTTCAGATTTATTTACTCTTAATTCATTGACATCATTTAAATATATGTACATTACACCCAAAATGGTATAATTTACTTGTGGATATAATATAAAAATAAAATCCACCAGAAAAACAACTGAAAAACTTTTTAGATCCTGTAAAAAATTGTAATCATCTTTTTAATAAGCTCTGCAAAGAAATGAATGAGGGAATAAACCATATGAACGTTGGACAAGTGGCCTGGAAGTTGTTTTGGAGAGCATTATGATTACTAGTGTCTCATCAACCTGATCGGATGGTGAAAATAGGTCTGATTTTGTTGAATACTGTCTAAAACAGTGTTAAAATTTGATCAGGATAAAGGGATAAATTTAAAGTTAGAAAATGCAGAAAACGTAAAAGTTTGGTCAATGTCCATGGATATTTAATGAATAGTCTGCAGGCAAAGAGTGTGCCATCAGATAATAACATCAAGCATACCACACAATCAATAAGCATTCAACATGCATAAACTAGGACAAAATGTGAATTGAACCCAACCTGTTTATGGTGTATGTTTGATGTTCTTGGTATCTAATGTACTTTACAAATGCCATCGGTTCATTAAAGTTTTATTTCTCTCTTACATTTCAAGAGTCTTAAGGTATGCTATAATTTAACTTTGAATAAAAATTTTAAACCATTGACACAATTAGTAACTCCATGTTCTACTGAGCTGTTGTAATTTGGGAATTATCAAAATTAAAGCAGCTAACAAGACTATTAAGAGTTAATCAGATAAGCACACAAACAAACAAACAAACTTACCACTGTACTATCAGTCCACTCCATCGTCCCTTCTAATGCAACATCATTCAAACCTATCCAAGTAGACGTCTTCGAAATATCAAGTCGAGCTATTTGAAAAAATGTAAATGCCAGCTTGAATGATTTGCCAGATTTATTTTGAGTCCAAGCTACTGCTGGTCATCCTTTTTGAGGTGAGGCCCATTTGCATTTCATCTCATTCACTTCATCCATACCTAACTCCTTCCTGGTAATCGTTGATTAGAGTTAATTAATACCTTTATTTGGCTAATATTTTCAATTGATTTTATAGGCTAATACATTATCTTCAAAATTTATGACATTTCATACGATTATTGAAAAGTTGTGACAACATTTGATGCACAATGTACGTATCTCATCCACACCAACCACATTTATGCCTGCTTTCATGTCTGGCTAAATTAGCTTATTGACTTATACTTGTTAATAACGTTAATAATCAATTTTATTCCTGTTACTTCCAACTTGTTTTTGATAAACAATAACTAGCCTTTAAAATCATATAAGATTTGTGACACTTCAATGGTTTTTTAAGGAGATATGACAGAACAATTCATGCACAATTTTCATGATGCCTCAACCCCACCCACCTCAACCAACTCCACCCTGGCTAAGTAGCTTTAACGGGTCATTAAGTTTAATTAATCACTTCATTTGGGTTCTATTCTTGATTTCTTGAAAGTCAAATAAATTGTCTTTAAAATCATACCAAAATTATGATATTTCATTTTATTGTTGAAATGATATGACAAAAATTGATGCATAAATCACTCTCCATGTAACAAATCCACCATTTATGGATGCCCACATTAAAAAGGATGACCTGCTGTCCATTTTCGTTTAATCTACTAAACGTTATAACAGACTGCACTTGGGCTTGCTAATTATTTATACGAAAGCTATAATGATCTACTAAAATTTATATTAGCATGATCGTAGTGTAATAGAATAAAGTATAACCAAAGTATAAAGCTTAAAATCAGGCCTGCTTAGATCTTCAAAAAATTGAGACTTTTATTGCAAGTAGATCGCATTATGGAGTCAATCTCATACATACTATTTATATGTCCTTATTGAAAACTCAAATAATTGCGGTTGTTTTTTGTTTTGTTTTTTTCCCTGTGTCTGGTCCCATTTGAAGGGTGACCAAAAATATTGTCAATGATTTATGTTTTCTCACAATTTTTATGCTTTTTAATACACAGACTGTCTTTCGTTCTGCAAAATCTCTAAACGTTTAAATGGTTGTTGTCCGTTTAAACGGATAGTATCAACAGCATTATTCAAAGCTCAAAACCTGCTGATTATGAGTCCTGTGCTTTTCAGGTACAACATACAAGCTCTTACATGATACTGGTACATTATTATTCCATCGGACCCATTTAAGGTGGTTTCAGACTTGCCTGTCGTGTGGTCGTACTACGACCAGCCTGACGTCAAAATTTCAAAGTGCGCAAACTCGACCTTGTCGCATCTGCTTGCCGTACGACAAGCCGATATATCGATTACACTGTTGTGATGGTCACAAGGACACAATATTTTGAGTTGGAAATTGCAAATGTTTGGTTGTGTGCCACAACGTTGTGTGCCGCAAAGACAGCTTGTCTGAAACCACCTTTTAAGGAGAAATGCTCCAACTTGATATATGGACTCAAATGCAGGGAAAGTGGCTGCAATGAAACTTACGTTGGTGAAACTAAACAATCTGTGAAGGCCAGAATAAACCAACACAGAAGGCCTAGCACCAACGAAGCGCAGAACTCTGCGGTTTATTTGCATATTAGAGACTCCAAACACCAGGGGTGTGATTGGAGCTTTGAGAAAAAAACCCCTTTTGCGATGCGAGCGCAGCGAGCTTTGCCCATCACGGCCGGGGGTCCAGGGGCCCGCTCAAGGGCCCCTGGTGGGGTCCAGGGGCAACGCCGCGGTGGGGGTCGAGGGGGCGAAGCCCGCCGAAGCCAGAGGGTTTCTACACAGTTTAAGGTACAGGAGAGGCCATTTCATGGGTCAAAATGAGTAAACTAAAGTACAAGTTTTTTTGTGTAAAACACAAGAAAGTTGATAAATAACCAAAAAAAAATAAATAATAATAATAATTAATAAATGGGCATGGTTGGTGACTATGACATTATGAGTGTACGCTTGTATCATACCTTCAATTTCACAGATTTCAGAAAGATTTTAGACACATTTTTGTTACAACTTACAATTCATAATTGGACATGTATAGACTATTCCAATTTCCTGTTAGCAGACTTCTGCAGACGTTTAACATGCCTCTGTCTTGATTTTTTTGCGATAGCCGCTGCAAATTGCATTTCTTGTTTTTTAGTCCTTAGTTGCACCTTTTTCACCTTTAGTTGCTGTTTCCTCTGTTCCTCCTCCTTGGTCTTCTCTTTTAGCCCGTCCCTGTAGACTTTGGAAGCAGTAGTCATGTTCTTACAAAGTCTTGGATTAATAGGATCATGGAGGATGTCGTCTTTCTTGAAAAACTGAACGGCATTTGTACCCTGTAAATGATACTTAATGGTTTGAATGGAGTTCAATGTCTCAACAGACATGCTGGCTGATTTCTTATCTATTATGCCCCCCATTAGGCTAAACGCACTTTCTACACGAGGTCCATGAAAACATGAAAAGACGGCCTTCATCATCTTCATCACAATTGGAAAGGCGTCAAAGACATTGTTTGTATACCATGTATCTATACGCTCTTCTGAACTATAAAGGGGGAACTCTGTTGTAATAATTTTTCTAATTTCCCGGTCATACATGTCCAATTCCTCCTCTTCCAAAACATTTGTAACCAAATGAGGTAGCTTTAGAAGAAGTTTTTGTGTTAGATGATGACCATCTAATGCTTCTGGGTCACATGCTGACAGAGATTTTAACAATGCATTGCCAATTGGCAACTTCTGCTGCAAGTACTTAACAGTCAAAATATAGCCTTCTTGTACTTGGTTCATGAATTTGTCTGTCACTTGCTTCGATACACGGGATTCCATTATCTTCTTGGCATTGCTGCCCATGAACATTTCATTCTTAGGGAGATGTTGTTTATCGATGTCTATACTTTGTAGTTTCTTGGCACTGTCGCTTGCTTCAGAAACTGCTTCCGGAAGGATGCACAGATTCATGAACTCCTGAAGGAGGTTTTTCTGGTTGTCATAGAGTAGATGTATCATAGGATCTTCTTTCTCAAATGTTTTAACATAATTATTGAGAATTGGCAACACGCTGGAGTAAAAGTTTAGGACTAAGAGAGTGTATGTTTGCTGGTAAAAAACACGCTCAATAATCTTCTTCTTCCTTTCCAAACCATCATCAGTAAGCTTCTTTGCCCGATGTGCCTACAAAATCAATACACAATAAATTATAACTTTTTTACATTTAGAACATCAATTATATACATTAATGAATTAATGCAGGAAATATGGGTACATCTTAAAACAGAAATTACATTCTAGTAGTGTATGACATATTTAAAAAAAAATACTGGTTCTCCGAATCACACAGGCTCCCCTGCCAACACGATCAGAAAAATTACAAGTATGACTTCATGACTTTGACCTTGGTATGTGACCTTTGACATCAAGAAATGAGGATTTTCAAAACTTTTCATGCTGCACCCATGACCCACGTTTGGATGAAATCCATCAAAATATGCAGAAGTTTTACAAGCCAGGGGGATAATTAGCATTCTGGTCATTGTAAGTGATTACCAAAATAAAAAGTCCTTTTACATGTTTATTTGAAACATTAATTTTCTAAGTTAAAAGCACACTTTTTCCATACCATGAAACAAACTTATTTCTATCAGCAAACAGCATCTACCCATACAATAAAATGTCAAAACACTCATAAGGTAATTGCCCTACTCATTTTTTACAAGTGTCTGGTTTTAGAGTATAGTGCACTACAAAACCAGTCACTTGTATAAAAAATGAGTTCGGCAATTATCATATCACTGTGACGATATGCACTTACCATGTGTATTTCTTTAATACGTGTTTTGGCTTCTGCACTAACATCATGCTTGGTGTAGACTTGCAGTAAAACAGAAAGATAAGTTACTCTGTCTTCTGGCTTCAAAAACCCATAGTAAAATACAACCAATGCAGGAAACAGACGTACAGTGTCAATTGCACAAGGTAGTGCCGACAACCATCTATGGCTGATGAAACGCTGAGGGGCAGTGTATTTAATGCCAAGCATGCAGCAAATCTCCTTTAGGTAGTCTCTAAATTCACCAGTCCATTTAAAGTCATTAAATACATTGTTGAATAATGTTTCAACATGCCAATCGTAAGGTTTAGTTAGTTTTTTTGATGCATTATGCATATGATGACAGCTGCCCCCGTCTATATCTAACAAATGGGGGGCAACAGTATCTCTTATTCTCTTTTCAAGTCCACTTTTACTGCCCCTCATGACGGCGCAGCTATCCATTAATATTGACATGACATTCTTCCAGGGCAAATTCTTATTCTTCATTAACTCAAGGAGAGCTTTATACAGCGACTCGGCATCTGCCTTGACAACTTTTAATGATGCAAGATGTTTAACAACAACTTTCTTTGCAGTGGGGCAATAGAAACTAACAAGTACACACAAAACCTTATGTAAATTTTCACTTGTTGCCTCATCAATGTTTAAGCTGAATTTTGTATTGCGTAGAGTTTCTAGAAGTTCCTCTTCAACCGTTTTTGCCAGACCATGAGTCATTTTATAACCAGCACTTGTTCTATCCATGGATAGTTTTTGAAGGGCTTCTCTGTCTGAAGCTAACCTTTTTGACAAGTTAATGATTTTAGGGGCCATGGTAAAGTGCACTGAGTTTTCAGCAAGAAAACCCAACACTGTCGCCTCTTGATTTACCACTCTGTCTTTGACTGGCACTCTTGGTTTCACCATTGGTTCCTTACGTACCGCCTTTCGAAACATAGGATGAATACCATAGGTCGAGTCATTACTTCTCTGATCTCCAAAATTACCTAATAATAAAAACAGTTCAAAGAAAAATTGTAAATACAAAACTGAATTTTTTGCATGATTAGTTCTAAACAAAGTTCAAAATTAAAATGTGCTCCACCAAGACCACCATATCTGGAAGCATACACAAAATCGAATGTCTTAAATTTATTAAACTTTAAAGCCTCGTAACTTTAAAACGGTGACACCTATGCTAATTTGAATGGCACCATTGGATAGAGCTTTTAAAAATAGAAATCTAATGAAAAAATAGAAATCTAATGAAAAAATTGAACAGAGCTTCGCCGTGTCCGGAGGCTTTTCAGAAAAAGCATCCGGGGAAACTTGTCATATGAATCTATAAATTTAAACTTTAGAACAGCAAAATCTATGTTCAAATCTAAGTCATTTTACCTGGGTGTGTACTAGAACTGGTGCGTCACATACTTTTTTCTAGGCACAGTCATTGTATCAAAAGGTCCGTCATATTCGAAACACAACTTAGCCTTAGGTGCGTCATGGTATATGAAATCCGACTCGACTCGACGCAACATTCCAGGGGGTCATGGGGTACGTCATACAACCAATATGTGTATAAGCTTACAGTACATTGTTATTGTTGACATGACATTGTTCTTGTTGTACACATGTACACATCATGATCATTTGACATTGACATTGTAACTGTTGATGCAGCAGGCTAAGCTTTAATTTTCAAGACAAGGGCCAAGCCCAAGGCGCCAGGGATAAATTACTATAATATAATTTTATTTTCTTACCTCCCAATCTGTAATTGGTTAATTTTAACTTCGTTTTGGTCCAATGTTTCTTCGTAGATACATGCCTTCGAAGGTCTTTCTTTCCCCCGTCTTCGTACTTGAGATAACAGTCACACCATGTGCACTCGCACAACCCACGCTTATTTATCTTCTTAAAAAAGTCGCGGAAGTAGACTTGTTTACTTGAACTCAAATCTTGAATTTCCTGCTGCTCCTCCAGCCACGAAAACTTCCAGGCATTTTTAAGTCCCTTGTCCACCGACAAATCACCATCACGATCTATATACTTGGCCATCTTTCTTCCACTGCTTTCTTCGGAGATTTCTAAAATGGCGGCTTATATTACGATCGCAGAAATCATCACTCATCATCCCGTATACAAGTATATGGGAAGATGAACTTCGCCCGTGATAATGATGATAGATCGTGACCCGAGTTTCATGACCTTTTGGAACTAGATGATTGTTTCCCATTGCAGTCGTTTGAGATTTCCTTTTTTTTTTTTCAGTCCTTTGAGATTGTTATTTTTTTCCCAGCGGCCATGGATTTTCAAAAATCCGGAGGCAACACCAAAAATCCGGAAATCCGGAAAAATCCGGAAAAATCACACCCCTGAAACACACTGTGAACCTGGAGGATGTTTTGATTCTTGATAAGGAGGAACAATACCACAAGCGAGGAATCAAGGAAGCCATATGGGAGAGAATTGAGAACCCGACCCTCAA